>VUQH01009848.1:3036-40840 GCA_015106775.1 Etroplus canarensis
AGGGTTTTCCCAAATACACTCTTCATTTTGAATGTTACTCAAATTATAATAAAGCCAAGCTTGAACCTTTCACGTACTCAAACACAAACACACACACACACACACACACACACACACACACACACACACACACACACACACACACACACACACACACACAGCTGTGCTTGAACAGGCAGCAGTGAGAAAAAAAAGAATCAGACCTGGAAGTCCAGTCTGAATGCTTTCAATGCTTATCAAACACCGCACATTGCTTTAAAACCCCATGAGGTATTTTTCATCTTATTTATTCCTCCAGACAATTTTACGGCAAACTGTAGATTATGTATTCAAAGAATTCAGCTTTATTGTGTTTGCACAACAATGTGAAATGTTTTGAAATCCTGTGTGTTAATGTGTGCAAGAAGTGTTTTGGTGCTGTGTTTGTATCATTCTTAGATCTAAAAGCTGTTTGGCATCAATCAGTATCTAAACTTAATCAAACCCTCACATCTAACTTTCTGACAAACCATATGAGTTAAAAATGATTTCTTATATATAACACTAAATTGTTTTCCCCAACATTTAGTTCAGTTTAGTTTATGCTGTAGTTTCTGCAAGATGATTGTACAACAGAAACAAAAATGATCAATAATTCACTAACATGTGAAATATCAGCATTTTATGCAGCTTGTTAAATATGTTAATTTGTGGGAAATGTAATTCAGGCAGCATTTATGAAGTATGCATCCTTGGACATTAATAGGATAAAAATATTTCTAGGAGACAGGATTTTGCCAACATGAACATTAATGACACAGCACCTCATCTGCCTCATTATCCATCACAATTTATAGATTATTGTAATACATGGAGTCCGGAAAGAAAGTGATACATTTATAACAGTTAATGGCTGGCTGTATTGCACAAACCAATAAGAATTAAAATCCATGAAAAGTCATAAACGGTCATATCCAGGACAACAGTCCTTGTTCTTGACTGCCCCCAACCTAGTTTAAGACATTATCATGCCATGAAGAAACCTAACCTTAGCTTTTATGCATAAAAAGCATGGGTATATGCAAATAGTCATTTTATGAATATTTCAGTGCAGACCAAAACTCTAAGGAATAGCGATTCTTGTGAAAATGAAAAAGTGTCCATAAAACAACAATTATGACTTTAACATTGAGCACAGTTTAGGCAAAGGCCCATAAGGTGCTTGTTGTGTACAAGTAAATTCTGACACTCCAGGAGGAGTAGTGACTCTTGTGAATTGTGGATGAAGAGATGGATAGATGGATAGATAACAGACACCTCACCATTAGCCCATTGGCCCTTTCTTCTGAGGGAGCAAAAATATTCTGTCGTTACTAAAATATTGCTCTTTTATTCTAAGTATCAGTATAATTCATTCATTCACTCATCATTCGTTTTCTTTCACTCCTCCATTTCAGGGTTGCGGTGGGTACTGGAGCCTATCCTAGCTGTCATGGGGCGAAGGGCAGGGTACACCCTGGACAAGTTGTCTGTCACAAAGCCAACACGGAGAGATGGACAACCATTCATGCTGACATTCACATCTACAGTCAGTTTAGAATCGCCAATTAACCTTTGCATGTCTTTGGAATGTGGGAGGAAGCTGGAGCACCAGGAGCAAACCCACGCAAGCAAGAACATGCAAACTCCACATAGAAGGGAATAAGCTGGCTGGCTGTTGGATTCAAACCCGGACCCTCTTGCTGTGAGGCGACAGTGCTAAACACTGCACCACTGAGCTGCTAATAGTAAAACTGATCATGTTTAATTTAACTGAAAACCTATTTAATATTAAATTCATATAACTTTGATTTTTAAAGGAAATAACACTTTATTCTTCATATATTTTTTCAAATTGTTACTAAGCCTATATACAAATGCTATTCTTTCCATTTCAGACTGTTTATTATTCAACTCTGAATATCATATTACAGAACTGCCTGTCACCATATTTGATGGTGGTACAGTAGGTTCTCATTACTGTGGTGGTTTCACGGTGCAGCTTGTGGAAATGGCCGTGACGTCTCAGTGGAAATTTCCAGTAAAGTTTCAGTTTCACAGATGGTGAGAATCTAATTGGTACAAATACACTGGAAAAATAAAATTACTTCTCATTTTTCAGAAGATTGCACCAGTTGTTTAGAAAAGCAAGAGGTTAAGAGTTTCTGACAGCTGTGTCAGTTATCAGTTTTTATTGCACTTTAAAGTTTAGAGAGATGCTGGGTAAATTTTCCATTTTAACAATCTCTGATTTTATAAACAATACTGACACATAAATAAAATGAAAAGACAACTGTCACCTAAGATGAATATGGCATGAAGTAACTATTCAGGGCGTGGTGTCATTATATTATATGCGCTATATGTTCAGTACCTTTGTCCATATGATGTATGTCCAGCTTTACTTTTTGAAATTTTGCTTCCCATAGTGGTTTACACATTTGCCTTGCATGCAAAAAACTCCTGGTTCAAATCTGGGTAGGGGCAGAAGTCCCTTCTAACATGGGAGGGTTACATCAGGAAGGGCATCCAGCATTGGATCTCTGTCAAATTCCCTATGCAGATTCAATTGCTGTGGCAACCCCTTGAGCAAATACAAGGGAGCAGCTGAAAGTACTTTCAATAGTCAATTAATGTGGTGTGACATTCTAACGTCAGTGGGAAATGCGAGACGCAATGCAGTCGAGCAGAAAACTGACCGATTCCTTTCATGGCCCTATGGAGAATTTCCGCATCGTGTTTGGCGTTGAAGTGGACAAAGGGTCTAACACTGCCTCGGTACTCCTGTAGGAAGAGAGTAACATATATAAGCAATGAAAATGTAACAAACTAATGTTTCCCCTCACGTTTCTTTGTTATTAACAACAGTTACCTGCTGTGGATGCACTGATGCAAGTGCAAATGTGCATGCACTTTATATTCCCAGTGCTCATTGTACTTGTACATATATAGTCATGTAAAAATGTTTTCACAGGACTCTATGCAGTCATGTGAAAAATTAAGTGAACCCCATGATTCAATAGCTTTGTGGAACCACCTTTATCAGCAATGACCATAAGTCATTGTTTTCTTTGCTGGTGTGCTTGAGTTTATTGTCCTGCTGCAGCACACAATTTCGGCCAAGCTTTAGCTGTTGGACAGATGTCTTCACATTTGACTCGAGAATACTTTAGTTTACATAGGAGTCCACAGTTGACTCAATGACCACAGGGTGCCCAGGTGCTGTGGCTGCAAAACAAGCCCAAATCATCACCCCCTGCACCACCACGCTCTACAGCTGGCGTAAGGTGTTTGTGCTGATATGCTGTGTTTGGTTTTCACCACACGTGGATTATGGCCAGACATCTCCAGTTTGGTTCCATCTGTCCAAAGCACGTTGCTCCAGAAGTCTTGTGGTTTGCTCAGGTTCAACTTTGAAAACCTAAGCTGTGCTGCTGCGGACATCTGAATGCTCCAGACCAACACACTGCCAAAACTGCTTACTGACAACCCATTAAACAACTGCATTTGATTAGCAGCACTTGGCTGCTACTTACCAGTTTAATTCCTGAACTGCACAGAGTCCTGTGAAAACTCTTTTTCACATGGCTGTAGGTTGTTGACAATGCTGAACAGAACTATACATAACAACAAACACAAAAAACTGATATTCTCTTCACAGTAATAATCTCTTCACTTAAAATTAGATTATACACAGATTAATTCTCTATTTAAAAGCAGTAATAGTGCAGTGGTAGTAAATGGCAAGGCTCCCATAACCTAATGACAATTTCAGCCACTGTTTTGGCCTGCATGGTGTTTCAAGCAATTCCCTTCTCTGCCAAGAATAAAATTCTAGCAGAAATGTTTCATTCTTTGACTATAAAAATGTAAAAATACCAAAAATTGCAGCTGTACTATAAAATACTACCAGAGGCCATCAAAAACCCACATGGGTTTAAATGTTGTCTGTCCCAAAAGCAAGACAATACTTTATATATAAGCTAAATCAGGTCTGACAGCTTCTTTATATCACCAGGTAATTTTGAAAAATGTGTTTTGTCTTACTTGGTGCTCACATTGCTCTCCAGGGAAAATGCCTTTGTAGAAGAAGCAATAAAACAACTGCCACACCTGCAGCCTCACTGTAAACTCTGCGCAGGTGGGAGAAGTGAACAAATATCTTCTTCTACACCTCCCAGTCAAGGTTTGTCATTTCTCTTGTCAGCCATTTTTGTGGGCTATTCTGTCTTTTCACACAACAAATAGCTCCCACGTGTTCCAGAGAACAAGCTCCTCCTGCAATGTGAGAGTGGTTCCCTTGAAATGTCAGCGCCATTGTCATGTTCTCTCTCATTAACAATACACCCTTCTTTAGTAAACTGACTCAAGTTTTCAGCGTTACTGTTCATTCTGTCTCTTACAACAAAATTTAGCACATCGACTTTCTACTTAAACACAAACTGTGGCAGTCTTGGTGTATGGAAACTGGGTGTAATGATCAAGGGTTGGATCTGACTGATGATTTACAAATTGAACTTCAGGCATTCTCAGTCTAGACCAGAAACTCATCAGAAGTGTTTACTGAGGTCACAGCCAAGGGAGTTGAGGGCCATTTCCCCACTGACTTCTATACAACTGGACATAAATTTGTAAACCAGAAAGGTCACCTCTTGCTGGCCTTTAAAAAGAGTGCAGGTTTAAGGCACTTCTGCACTGGCTTCACATCTGAAAACTACTTCCATCCTTTATATATAATCTGAGCTAAGACACCATCTGCTAGCAAGCCCATACTTCCGAACCATCTATAACTATTCTGATTTGAATTTTCTGAATTTCCCTATTAAGTTACACAACTGATGTTTCTGACCCTGGGTGAGATGTTTCAACAGCTATAAGATGCACTTTCATGAAAGGTGGTAACAATCTTCACAGTCACCAATTTAAATTGGCCTTATGATTAATTTAATGTGATGTATACCATGTAGAAGAAGTCATTTATAAGCTTTTACTCTGACAAGGACATTTTTTATTCTCAAAGTAAAGTCCAGGTGTTACTGAAGGTTAGAGTCAAGGTCAGGTCTAAGGTGTAGTTGGCCAAAACTACATGGCATGACAACCAAAAGGAGACAAATGTGTTGTGACAAGACTCAAAATGGCTTAAGGAATTTTTCATGTTTTTTATATGCTGTTTCACTATTTTAGGCATTGTAGTAAACACTTCATGAGTTTTCTGAAAAATGGGATATGCTTGATTAAATGAAGACAGAAGGAATGAATTGTCAGACAAGATATTTTTAATTAATTTCGGGAGAGGGTGTTTGATAAACTTTGTATCAAGTTGTGAAGAATTCTGTGCATTATTGGGAGACATTGAAAACTGTGTCTCTTCCACTGATGGCTTTCAGAGACTGGAATAACTTTCTGGAGCCTATCCCAGCTATCATGGGGCACAGGGCAGGGTACACCCTGCACAGGTTGCCAGTCTGTTGCAGCAGCAACACAGAGAGACAGACAACCATTCATGCGCAGATTCATACCTATGGTCAATTTAGAATCGCCAATTAACCTAGCCCACTTTGCATGTCTTTGGACTGTGAGAGGAAGCCAGAACACTCAGACAGAACCCACGCAAGCATGGGCAGAACATGCAAACTCCACACAGAAGGGCCTAAGATTGCTCTTGCTGTGAGGCAACAGTGATAACTGCACCACCGTGCTGCCATGGTGGACATGCTAGCAAATTCATCCCAAGGAAATTGCAGAAGAGCTACATCTCAGACTCTATGGGTCACAAGTAGCATGTTAAGTGTTAAAGTTCATGACAGTACAACTGGAAAAAGACTGAATAATTATTTGGAAGGACTGGAAGATTGAAACCTCTTGTCTTCAAAAAACACATGGCTGAACAACTTATGTTTGAAAAGTTGCATCTGAACAAACCACAAGACTTCTGGAACAATGTCCTTTGGACAGATGAGACCAAAGTGGAGATGTTCATCCATAATACACAGCATATCAGCATAAACATGCCATACTAACTGTCAAGCGTGATGGACAGGTGATTATTTGGGTTTGTTTTACAGTCACAAGACATAGGCACTTTGCAGTCATTGAGTCAATCATGAATTCCTCTGTATGCCAAAGTATTCTAGAGTCAAATGTGAAGCCATCTGTCCAACAGCTAAAGCTTGGGCAAACAACAGGACAATGATCAAAACCACACAAGCAAATCTACAAAAGAGTGGCTGACAAATAATCAAGGTATTGTAATTTTAAAGTCAAAGTACAGCCCTCAACTTGATTAAAATGCTATGAGCTCTTAAAAAAAGAGTGGGTCAAAATTCCTCTACAATGATGTGAGCGACTGATCAAATCAAACAGAGAGCCATTACTTGAAGTTACTGCTGATAAGGAGGTTCTACAAGCTACTGAGCCATGGGGTGTACTTGGGTTTTCGCAGGACTCTGTGCAGTCCTGTGAAAACTTTCTTTTTCACATTATTGTGACTGTTCAAGAAATACTTTGGAGATCTTTTTTCATAGCACATAAAAACATCACATTTCAGAACATCAGATGGTTAAGTCTGATATATAAAGGATTCCTGATAGATTGTAAGTCTTTTATTTAATCATTTAGATGCTTGTTTTTGGTTCTATCAGTGAGTGCTGATCTCAAAATATGGCTGTTTAATTCACTTATTTTATTTTTTAAAGCAACATCACAGCATGCCGTCACCCAACTGTCTTTTGATGAAATTCTAAGCCAGTGGGGATACAATAGACACAGGTATCTGCAGTTTCCATGCACATGGTAATACAATATGGTACCAACTAGACCACCGTCATCAACTGAAACTGAATTCTTTCTTTACTCATCCTCATTAGACAGTCTGAGGTATCTCAACATGGTGGTGGGGCTAAAATTAAATCAAGGATATCAAAAGAAGCTGCTCCTTCTCTTTTAGTGCCAATGCAAGTATAGAGCACAAGGCTAGCACTAATGTTTTTCTAATGAGCGCATCTTCCGAAAGTCCTTTCAGTGAAATGAGGCTCATCCAAAAGTCAGGGTATCTGCGTACACCAAGTCTTCATGGAAAAGGAAATTGGAAAAATAAGGATTCAATTAAATATATGATGGAAGAAAAATTAAGGGTTGCATGCAAGCTAGAATATTGAGCCATCTGTGATGTGTATCATTTCAGGTCGGTCATGCAGAGCGGGCATCACAGTGACTTGAAAAGGCAATGACCTTTCAAGAGGCAAGACACACTTCATTAGACAAACAAAGCCCTGGAGCCACAACTAAACTCACTGCTTTTAACAGGAAGCATTTCATCTCACAGAACATAAAAAAAAGCAATGAAAGGAAACACTTACCATCCTATTTTTTGCTGATGGAAGATAATTGCTGTCAACTAAAAGGAAAGTGGAACAGATTTTTTTTAAATAGCTGATTAAAATAGGCTTCATCAGCATGTAACTGTCAAAAAACAGCACAGATCCTGAGGAATTACTCAACAGGAAAACATTTCTGTTCTTACCAACAGGTTTGTGTCTTCTTCTCCACACAGGTTATCAGAAGTCAGGTAAGCTCTTTATGATCTGAGCCTTGAAACAACTCCTCACAAGGAAAAGCTGACAAGATGCACTTCATCACCTGCAGGCAGTGTTGCCTTTCACTCGCAAACATGAGATCACTGGCTCCTGCTTCAAGTCACCTTTGTGTGACCTCAGAGCCCAAAAATTTCTCAGAAAGTTTTTCATAGACAGTGGACACTCTTTCAGAGAATGTGTGATTCTGTTCAGAAGTCTTTTTCACATATTTACTTGCAGGTAACTTTGGTTATGTTAAGTTCGTTGAAAATTATAATTCTGGATCAACTTATGAGAAGGATGACCAGAAAAAAAATTATTTAAAAGAGTGAATTTTTTGTTTAGTGTTCATAGTTTATTTCCATTTTGTCTTTGGTCTTCTATACTGTACATGCACTTATTTCTTACTGACATTTTGAAGGTGTGTTTGTGCTTACTCAGGTCTCCTGCCTAAATCCAACATTTCTTCACACCTTTGATGCACATGGTTAAATTGTACAAATACTAATTAAATTTAATACCTTTTATTCTTTTTCAGTCTTTTCTCTCTGTTTTATGTTTTGTATCACTAGTCTTGTGTAGCTGTGGTTCCATGCTTTGCATTCAGAAATTACTGTATGTTTTTTTTATTATATTAACCCAATTAACATTGACCATTGACTTAACATTATCTTAGAGCTAGATTCACTCCATTGCTTTATACTTGCCAAAAATGTCCCACCTGACTATATAAATCTTCATTATACAGACACTACTACCTGACCTTGTAGCTTCCTATATATATTCTATTAAATTGTATTTCTGACCTTCTTTATACTTCTTCATCAGCACTCTCAAAGGAAAAAAATAACATCTGTAGTACTCTTTCTCAGCAGGAAGCCATTCTGCTGCTGGCTGATCACCTTTCTTCTTAACCTATCTTCAACAACTCTTTCCCATATCTTCATGGCATGGCTCATCAACTTCACCAACTTAAGTCTGAAGTTAGGTGGAGGGGATTTTGTTCATTTTAAACACAGCTAGGTAGTTTACAGAATTCTCTATATAGTATAAACTCAACATATGTTTTCTATGTAAAATGCTTTTAGAAAAGTATAATCATTGGAAGAAGAATAAAGTGAGGGAAATAAAAACAAATTTCTCAGTTGTGTACTGCTATAAGGAGTGAATTCAGATGCTTTGTTTGTTTCTCACCTCTCCTACAGACTCCACTTGACTCTCCTCAGGTTTGGACATTGGAACTGCCTAACCAGTCCAGGCTCTTTTGGACTCCCTTCATGGTCAAGTTCCTCGGGGAGTGTGCCAAGTGTTGTATGAAGGAGAGGGAGATTTGGGTGATGTTTTCAGGATGTGTTAATTTTAAGAAATAGATTAAGCTAAGATCAAGTTTGTACTTAATTGTTATTTCCTGGACTGGGAGGAGCTGCTGTCTACACAGGCAGGTGCTGCAGCATGGTTTTGTGTCAGACAAAGGTGTTGAGCAGGCTACATTGAAATTTTGGATTATCTTTAAGCTGAAGGGTCGCATTAATTTGAAGTTGTCTGAATTTCTTCAGTTTTTGATTAAACTGACCTGCACTATAAATATGTTGCATGAATCCACTGCCGTGAAGGAACAAAGTTTGAAATGATGAAAAGGCCCTTCATTTCTGCCTACATTACTCAGTCATGCCTCACATACAGCAATTGTAAAAGTACCTTGTTGCCTTCTACACAGAAACCAGAATGGTCTATAAGCAAAGGTCTTGAGGTGATTAATACCATGGGCCCATAATTACTTCAAAGTCTTGAATCAATGCCTGAGGGAGGTAGTGTTCTTTAAGTAATATATCATTATTTTAACATGCAATTTTAATTCAGTGCAGTTTATCATATGCTCTCTCCATCACAGTTTTTTGTGTCATGCTCTACATTAATATGTTTTCAAGCATGATTACTCAAAGGTTATTGTGCACGCAGGACACAAACAGGAGATGCCTGATGCTTGATAGGAGCGAAGGGATCAGCAGAGCAAAGCATCACGGTGCACCTCA
This sequence comes from Etroplus canarensis, assembly GCA_015106775.1. Classification (NCBI taxonomy): domain Eukaryota; kingdom Metazoa; phylum Chordata; class Actinopteri; order Cichliformes; family Cichlidae; genus Etroplus; species Etroplus canarensis. The sequence continues at coordinate 12,662 of VUQH01009848.1, forward strand.
CATATCATTCTTGTTGTCTTCCTCCCAGGAAACCTTAATTAAAGTGAGCACATGTGAGAAGATGAGAGTGTGAACACCATCTCTGAGGTGCTCCAGTTACGGAAGCTCTCAGTTTCATTTCACAGTCTCCCAGGCTGGCTTGGAGCCAATTTCCTTCACTTCCAAATAAAGAGGCGTACTTTCAGCTAATAACAAGCATATCAGATTGAACGGAGATATTGTTCACATAATTGAGACGTCGTCTAGTCACTAGAGTCTGACCTGCATAAACTGAATGGATTATGTACTGCACTGAGAATTTAATATCTCAGAAACTCAGCTAAACTACAAGTTTGAGATGTTAATTGTGGTTCATTCAGAGTATTTGGATAATATGTTCATTCAAGAAATCTCATTCCTACTCTCATATGCTATTTATATGTACATAATTGCTGTTAACAAGTCATTTATAATTTTAATGATGTCAGAATAATGAGAAAATTTAGTTATTGGATTTTAATTGTTCATACATTGTGCCAATCCTCATGCCTGAATCAACCTAAACCCAGTTCTAGCTAAATAGCAGCTTTCTCTTTCAAATGAAATGTTATTTCTTAAGTAACAGTAGTGCTAGTTTTAGATAGATACTGCTTTGTAACTGTTCTGATCAGACTGTACAAAAAAGATGGCCACAGCTAAAAACAGAAGTACCGAAGATCCATAAACTTGCATTATATCTATTGGTCAGCAGGGGGCAAATAATTGAGCTTTAAAAATGATACTTTCAGTTGCATATACTCACTGGCCACTTCATTAGATACAACCTGCTAGTACCCTCCAGAACTGCCTTAATTTTTCCTGGCATAGATTCAACAAGGCGATAGAAACATTCCTCAGAGATTTTGGTCCATATTGACAGAATAGCATCCCACAGTTGCTGCAGATTGTCAGGCATACATCCATGATGAAAATCTCATGTTCCATCACCATGCTCTACTGGAATGAGATCTGGTGACTGTGGAGGCCATTTGAGTACAGTGAGCCCATTATCATGTTTAACAAACCAGTTTAATATTATATGAGTTGTGTGACATGGCACATTATCTTGGTGGAAGCAACCATCAGAAGATGGATGAAGAAGATGGGAATGCATGGACATGATCAGCAGTAGTACTCAGGTATGCTGCGGTGTTTAAACATCATGCTAAGGGGGTAAAAGTGTGGCAAGAAAGTATCTTCAGCACCATTTCACCAGCACCACCCATCTGAACCACTGAGAGAAGGCAGGATGGATCCATGCTTTCATGTTGTTTAAGTCAAATTCTGACCCTAACATCCAAATGCCACAGCAGAAATTGAGACTCATCAGACCAGGCAATGTTTTTTGAATCTTCTGCTGTAAAGTTTTGGTGAGTCCATGTGAATTATAGACAGGAGTGGCACCAGGTGTGGTCTTCCGCTGCTATAGCCCAGCTACTTCAAGGTGCACTGTATTGTGCATTCAGAGATGCTCCTCTGCATAACTTGGTTTTAATAAGTGTTTGAGTTACTTTTGCCTTCTTAGACTGAAGCAGTCTGGCCATTATCCTCTGACATCAACAAGGCATTTTCACACAGAGAACAGCTGCTCTTTATTTATTCTCTCTTTTTTCGAGTCGCTCGCGCTAAACCCCAGGGATCGCTGTGTGGGGAAATCCCAGTAGATCAGCATTTTTTGAAATACTCAGACCAGCCTGGCTAACACCAACAACAATGCCACGTTCAAAGACACTTAAATTGTCTTTGTTTCCCATTCTGATGCTCGGTTTGAAATTCAGCAGTGTGTACATACCTGAATATGTTGAGCTGCTGTCATATAATTTGTTGATTAATGAAATGGCCAGTGAGTGTTGAAATCATTGGAAAATAACCCCTGACTTTCTCCTGGTACTTTGAACACCAGTGTACACAATTTCATTCAATGAAGAGGGGGAATTAGGCTCAGTCAGTCCCCACGCTCATAAAGCATAATCCGTGAATATAAACACAGGGAGCTGGATACACTCTCTGCCATGAAAAGACATAGATTAACAGTAAGATTATTGTTAGATTAATAACAATTACCAATAACTGAACAAAGGCAGAACCATATATACACTCTGATTAATGACAAACAATCAACAGGGGGAAGAGGAGCACAGGTGGCAACAATTGAGGACAGGAAGCAAAGCTGAACATAATACACAGAACACAACCTGTAACAAAGTAAAACTATAAGTGAGAAACATAACTGAGAACATGGACACAAGACTGAGCTTGACAGAAGACAAGAACACAAGAGCAGAAGCATAAAGACAAACTAAGCACAGTGTGATTAAAAGACACACATGGAGAACAAAGAAGGCAGGGAAGGAATGCAAAACAGAACTACTGGAACACAGAACTCTGAGAGTCAGGGACATGATGAAAAACAGCACAGAAACTACAGGGAAAATAAACCCAGAATCACAACGGACTGTAGGTATCAAACATGCAGGTATAAGGAAATGAACATGAACGGAAGTGAGCCAGTAAAAGAAGCTTAGAACAAAATAGAACATCAGCCTCAAAGTAACTAAAAATGAGAATCACCAAAGACAGAGCATACCAGGCAAAACATGAGAATACAGACTATACAACGAAACTCTAAAACATCAAGGAAGGAGCACAGGGGAGGCTGGAATAATAAAACTCAAACATAAAGGGCTCAGGAAACTAAACTACGACTAAATAGCCATGAAACTAGAATCTAAATACAAAAAGAGAGAACCAGAAATAACTAAACAGCCTAGAGACTCAAACCAAAACCCAACTAGAGGATACAATACACCCAAATAAACATAGGTAGGGCTAGAGCTAAGGCTCAAGCAACAACATGGGACACAATAATTTTAGTACATGAGAACTAAGAAATTCAAAACTATATGCCAAGCTCACAAAACATTCAAAAGTAGACTAAAAAATCCCAGAACCAAACACTGATTAATTTTTATTGGGCCGAAAAGGAGGGGAAATGTATTTTTGTTACTTTAAATCCTTGTCTCTGGGCCATTTTCCTCTAATTTCTAATGAGTGACAGTTTGATGGATGACTTTGTTCATCTTAAAAACACAAACCTCATTAGCTTGGTGGAACCACTATAATAAATCTACAGCCCAAACAAGACAAACCAAGACTTCTTTTGCACAGCGTTGATATTTTCATGAATACAAAATCTACTAAAATATCATAAAATTGCATTTTATTTTAGGGGATGCAATGAGGTTTAAATGTATGTGGGAAAAAAAATCTAAATTAGTTAAGTTCTGCAGATCAGTCGCTGCTGTGAAATTTAAATATGGACAGTTAATGATTAACATTAATATGGATTGTGATACTTTGTCATAGTGTCTATAAATTGAAGACAATTACAATAAAACTTTATATCTACAATTCAGTCCTCTGTGTTAACTCCATCTGGAGGAAAATTGTGTGGAAAAACTCTTCAGAAAAATGGCTAAATTGATCTCGAGTTCAGACTGGTTTTTCAAAGATCATAAACCTTTGATTTCAAAATCAATTTTGCTGTACATGAGGAATCATCTGTTGAGCTATTTTTCATCCAAGTCAGCGATCCTGCAAACTGCTGACTTTTGGTTTCACTTCCCACTCCCATCCTGGATTTGTCAGCTTTAAAACCAAATCGCTTTGAGATTTCCATTCATGAGTGCCACGCCATGTGACAGCTGTGTTACAGAGCTGTGCATCTACAGCTCAATACATCTGGCGCTGAATGACATACAATAAGCTCTGTCATCAATCATTGGGCCTACGTAGTCACCACTTCTTTTGTTTTCTATTTTCTATGTTGCTGACACCAGGCTCTGTTTCAAAAAAATACATTAACTTGCATCTTAGACCGTTTTAGAACATACATGAAAATAACTTTAGAATACATTAGAAAAGCAGATTTACCATCTTTCTCAATAAGGTAGCTGTCCATGGCTCTAGTGTAAGGAACAAGGGAGGAATTGCCTGCTAAATTTTAGATTATGGAACAAATATACTGCTGATTTGTTTGAGGCCATGCTTGTCTTAGGCAAATCTTCATGAAATGCCATCCATCCATCCATCCATCCATCCATCTTCTGCCAGTTATTCAGCCTCTTCCTGACCTCTTCCTCCAGCTCTTCCAGGGGGATACTGTGGCATTCCCAAGCCAGCATGTTCCCAGGGTCTCCTGTTAGTAGGACACGCCTGAAACATCTCACCTAGGAGGTGCCCAGGAGGCATCCAAGTCAGATGCTCAAACCACCTCAACTTTCATGTGATTCTCCATCTTATCATGGCGGAGGGGTTTAGGTGTCATAGTGACGCCAGCAGGTATGTTCTGGGGTCCTGGGGACAAAAATTAATTCTGAAAACTCTTATGATAACCATAAAAACAAGGGATCAGGTCACTGTGCCCAGAGACGGGGTTGCACATAAACACATGTTTTCCATTTTTTTGCAAACGTGATGACAAAGCCAATGTTTTAGGTCACTCACTCTTATCAGGAGGTTGTTCAGGTTTGGCTGCAATGTGGAGCTGCGCCAGAGGAGGATTCATATTTAAAGCTTTTTTAAACAATCAGTTTCCCCCTGGGATTAATAAAGTATTCTGATTCTGATGCACATATGCAGGGTTTATTTTAGATAAACAAAGCTGTTTTTATGATCAAGTGAATGAAACCCTGACTGATAATTCTGCTTAAAAAATATTTTAAGCTATTGATGTTCCATTGGCTCTGCTGAAACGCAACCTCTTAAGGGGTGCTCAAAGTAGACTATCCTATATCAAAACTAAACAGCAGCATTTTAAAACTATATAGGCGTGTCTTATTATAACAATTTTAGAATATAAATATTTCAAAGCAACAAAAGTTTTCTTCTTTGAAGGCAAATGTGTTCAATTTATATGTGTATGAGTCAAAATATGTAAGAATTTATAAATAAATCAAGAGGAAAACACTGATAACTCACCATGCCAAAAGAGAGGATAACAAAATATAATCTACCCACTTTACAGGTAATCAGTTGTATTGAATTTTTCCTTTCCTGAATCTTCGATCAGAATCAGAATACTTTATCAATCCCAGGGGGACATTACATAAATCTTGAAAATACAACCAAAAGAATAAGAAGTGTGCTATAAAATGACATTTTCTACTTTTGATCAGAGGCATTGTTTACCTTTACTGATATTTTCTTATCTCCAAGCAGGTGTTTTTAACACCTCTCAACCTAAAAAATGTGTCTACAGACTCTGAAGATGAGTCAGATTCAACAATTGTGTTGCTCTTTTCAGCATCATTCTTTCTCCTCATCAGATCAGGTCTTTTGATTATTTCTTGTCTGCATGGAAAACCCAGCAAGAACTTACAGAGAGAGGACACTGGTTTAACTTTTCCATGTTTACTGTAGATTCACTTAGACGAAGAGCTTTGCACAATATGCTGCATTTAAAGACACTATAGTATTGTTGCCAGAGGAGACAATTAAGCTCAAAAACACATGTGGAAAACATGCTGTCGTGGGATTTCTTCATGCTGCCCCAGCTCTGATTTACAGCTGAAGGGAGCAGGTAAACAAACTGTTATTAGTTTGAAATAACCTGTATGCGAACCTGTTGAAGAGAAATCCCTTAAGATTTACTGGTGTGAAATTAGCTGAGAGAGGGTGAACCATTTTCAGATGTGTCTCAGAGAAAATATTTACAGAAATAGCTTGACACCTTGGAACAATATGCTTCTTTACTCCCTTGCAAAGAGCTATATTAGAAAATTTCTACACTTATCATGTCTGTATGAATGAGTGTTAAGAGATTTTGGTTGATAGATTTTGTTACCTTTGGACATAGTTATGCTGCTGCTTTCTATTTGTTTCTAGTCAAATAGGTACGACTAAGAACACTTCATTATTGTGTTGATGTATAAGGAAATCAGCTGTCATTGTGTTATGAATATACTCCCCTCTGGGTTAAGAAGATATTGATCCCTGCGTGGCCACCCTTGACTAATGACTGAAGAGGAATAACAATAAAACACAGTAAGAGGTGCAGATGGGTGACAAATTAAAGAACAAAAATATCATAAATTGTTTTGGCACTGATTCCCCAAGTCTCTGAAATTCTGTTGAAGAGATGAATGTCATTCTTCAAAAGGATATTTACTTATTTAATGTTTTGATGTTGGTGGTGGAGAGCTATCAGTCAAGTCTGTCCAAAAAGTGTTCAGTTGATAGGAAAGCCATGGTGTAGGATGCACCAAAGCATTCAGTGACCCCTAGTGCCCTATGGATGTCATCCTGCAAAAGACTGCTGCTATCAGGATAGAAGTGTTTTATCCAATAAGGGCCAAATAGTGGACCAAAAATATGCCAGCAAAATAGCCCCCATGGTAAACCAGGGCCAACCAGATCTCATCTCTGTAGTGGTCAAAGGGTCAAGTCTTCCCTGTAATGTGTCACTCATCTGTATATTTACCAATTCATGCAAAACCAAACATCTAAATGTCTTTCAAGGTTCAGCAAATGCCTCTTTCCACATATAATAGCCCCTTTTACATTCCTGAGAAATAAAAAATGGTATTAACCCTGTGAGTTGTACCTGATATTAGTTTTTGTCTCAAGTCTCATTTTACTTTGTCTCCTGACATGGACACAAGAGTTCAAAAACAAGGTAGCACCGTTCCTTTTTCATATTTCATCAGCAGATATCCTCAATATCCCTTCTGCCAATCTACCAGTGAGATGAGAGGACTGCAAATTGGCCTTCTGAATGCACTGCTTTAATCAGCGTGAATCAGGATGCAGATTTAATCTTGGCTTCTGCTTTTACTCAGCAATTTAGATGTTTGAGCTATGGCTGTGTAAATTCACTTAATAGCTGTTGCATAAAATTAACTATTTTTAATTACTCAAAGAGAACAGAAATAATGTTCCCTGCTTCATGTGTGTCTGATAAGAAGCAAGCCATAAATCTGTTAAAAGAACAGACAAAGGTTTCTATAAATAGGAACATGAGCTTTTTATTATTTCGGGAGGCAGTTTAAGCATTCCAGTCCAAAACAGATCATCTTTAAAGTCATTTTCTTACATGATTCTGCAAAGGCACATTCAAGCACTCCAACAAGCCTCAGTCCTGGCAGTGTTTTGGCAGATTTGTCCCATTTTTCACAGCACACGCTCCAACCTCTGTTCAAAGCAAGGCTGCCTAAAAGAACGAACAGGCTGCAGTATTGATTTTGCCACCGAGTTCCTGAGCTGTTTGAGAAGCATCCAGAGGAGAAGCATCATGAGCGTCAGGAGCCCTAGAAGCATACCCACATACAAACTCAGGTTCCAGCCCCAGCCCAGTGCCAAGGGCAGTGACGTGGACGCCACCAGAAATTTTCTGGGGGCAGGCATGGGCAAGCCACCCTTTCCACTTCCAAAAAAAGCTCTTTAACAAAGTTAGATCTTCTCAGGAGTTAAACAGATGCTGATCTGTAGATGCAGGAGCCATTATTCAGACAAGTATCCAACTGTTTGAGCTATGTTATAGAATTCCTGGCAGTTTCCATGGTTCAATCCACCTGTTACTCACAAGTGTGTGCCATCAGGAATAACAAACCTGGGCAGAGTGCATGCTCTTCGAGCTGTCCACGCTTCTGAGATGAAGCAGTGAAAATCCTCTCTGCAGCTGGTCTCTGCTTCCTCTCTCCTGTTAGACTCCTCGCACAAAGCCAGCCTCCCAATTTATCATAAGGGGGAGAGTGAGATGCCTTCAATGCTATTGGCTGACTTTAGTCAATGTTCATATTAAAAACCCAGAACATTTATCCTCAATGTGAAGACAGAAGGAATATACCATGCATACTGCCTTACACCTCCCTCTAGTTAGTGGATTTATAGCATCACCAATACTATTGACTACCTATTCATTTTAAATTCATCCTTAAATCCCTTATTCTGCTCTGACATTCTAGCTTTTTGTAACTTTGCATTTCCCCCTTTCAAAAAACACTTTAAAGATTAACCATTTGGTCAAAAACCCAGTTCAAACAATTTACTGCTGCTGCAATTACAGCCATTGAGAGGCATATTACCTGGAATTCAGACGTAGGGGAATTTTGCAGCCAAGTCAGCAGCATAACTACCAAAACCCTTATTTTGGTGCAAGAGCAGCAAATCATCTGGATTTAGTCTATCCCACTAGCATTTTGGCATGAAGTTAAGACTGCTCAATGGCAACTCCTGTAGTTTGAGGCTGTTTTGCCCTCACCCACTATTGTGGGGTCTCACTGACACATATGAAGCCCCAAGAACAATGAACTCCTTCAAATCAAAACCTACTTGTGTAAACCTCATCCCCCAGCTGAAGACAATACAGCCAGGGTCTGTTCACAAGTTGATGCAAGCTTACAATACCATAACTTATCCTCTGCTGCCCCCATGAGTCCAGTGTGTTGAAAAGATGAGGAAAAGAAATCTTATTTAAAACAATTTTATTTACAAGAGCCACATTTTTTAGTGCAGAAGATGCCTTAAAGAGCTTTCAACTTCAGACACCAATATAAGCAGATGACTCCACGACAGACAAACTATACTTTAATCTGCATACATGAGGCCAAATGGTCATGGTTACGCCTCTGAAAAACAAGGTAAAAACCACAATAACTGCTTAGGAAACTAAGCCAGAAAAAGTTGAAGGCCACAATGTTTTGCGGGTTTAAGTACAAGTCTACAGGACTGATGTCAGTGGAGCGTTTGTCTGATTAGGACTGCTTGATTTGCCAATAACTGTAGTGTGGCATGAATCTTGGGACTTAGAATATAAAAATATAAAAGCAAAAGATCTAAAATATCTAGCACTACTCCAAAAAGAGCAGGGCATGTTTGACATTGTGGTACATCAAGTGACAAGAGCTACTCAACATGGATAAGGGGAATGGGGTCAGTTCAGCTGCAGTTTAGCTGGTGCAATGATATTTGCAACTTCAAGGTACCTGTGGGGGAAGAGGGAAAAAGTTTAGGCTACAAAACTGCACACAAGATTCAAGCCATCTTGCGCAAGATCACACAACCTACTTTGAGCCCTTATACTTTTCCCGGACAGACTGCTGTGCATGCTGAGTGGCATTGAGGTATGTTCGGTGAAGATCCTCAATGCATGGCATCAGATCTTCCAGTGAGTAGCCAGTCGCCTCCTTCAAGGACTTAGGCTAAAGAACAGACAAGAGTCACCTTGCATGTTTGAACACAAGAGATGGCTCTCACCCTCTGAAATCTAACACATTTGCACAAACAGTCAAGCTATCAGGCACTTTTATTTTAAGCCTAAATTAGAGAAGTTTGGAGAAAGTCAGAGAGGCAAGGCTGAGATGGTTTGGAGATGTGCAGAGGAGGGATAGTGGATATATTGGACAAAGGATGTTGAGGATGGAGCTGCCAGGCAGGAAGAGAAGAGGAAGACCAGAGAAGATTGATGGATGCAGTGAAAGGACATGCAGCAAGTTGGTGTGAGGGAAGAAGATGCAAGGGATAGGGTGAGATGGAGGGAGATTATCTGCTGTGGCAACCCCTGATGGGAACAGCTGAAAGGAGATTAAGTTCTGTAGTCATAGAAAACGACAGCCAAGCTGAAACCAAATTGTTTTCCTTAATGTGACACTCCTTGACCTTCAGTGCCCCAGTTGGGTACAATTCTATATTAAGCTTACCCATGAGCCACCAGCTACTGTGTTGCTGGCCACAATGTAGGCTGCAGCTGCTGTCTGTGATGGCAGGTATTTCAAGAAGGGATCCGAGTCAACCAGGCTGAGCTCCCCAAGGTACTAAAAAAAAAAAGCTTGTTTATGTAGACACTGAACAGACTGCATCAAGAATACAGAAACATTTGCTCATACTCACCATTGCCAAACTTTCCACTTGTTTGGAAACTGAGTGGTGGAGGAAATACTGAGTGAGAAACTGGTTTATTGTTGGTGCTGCCAGATCAAATGAGAGCACTTTAAGCACCAGGTGCTCCATTCTTAACACTTGCTTCTTAGTGTAAGTGTCATCTGTGATGTAAACAAATTCTGCCACCTCTGGGGGATAGATCTCTTCAAACTTCCTGTAGGTTAACATTGAAGTAGAACAAGTTTAGTCAAAAGCTGCTTCGGTTTTCTCAAATTCTAAAATGCTGAAAGTACCAATGGGAACATACGAAGCTAGCAGCATAGCAGCAGTCCCAACCAGCTGAAGTTTGCCCCTCAGAACAGACATTGAGGAGAGGAAGCGATCGATGTAGTTAACAGCCAGATAAAGCGTCTCATTCTGGAGCTTGTACTCTTCTCCAACCTCGACAAGCCAGTCCACCAGGATGGCCCTCATGCTGTTTGTGATGTCTGGCTGCTTCTTCATGTAACCAGCTTTAGGTCGGGTTTTCACCTGTGTGGCAACAATAGTTTTAATGAACCCGTTTGCAAGCAGGATCAGATAAACACCATCTCAAAAGGTGAAGTTAGAATTATTGCTAAAATGAACATTTTTATTCAAGATTCGCACCTCCATTTCCCTCAGGTATGTGTGGATTTCAGCTGCATATTCCGGGACCTCATTTACATTGGCTGGCTTTTCCTCCCCCTCAATCACAGACATGTCCATGGGAGAATCTGAGAAGAGTTTTACATTTAGTGCAAAACACAAGCTAGATCTTGGTGCTCATTTAAAGCAGGGATGACACAGGCTAGAACCAGCCCATTGAACAGCTTTGGAAGAAAGTCAATGAGATTGTAAATTTAGACCTTTAACTTCAACTTCTTACTGAAGAAATTCCTAACCCATAGGATCTCATACATCAGGGTAATCAAAATCCATTAATCCCAGGTGGGGAATGAAAAATGAGCTCAAAATTCTCATCCTTTACAGGATGAAGTCCCTTTTACTGTACTGCAAGCCCAGAGAGCCATGCTGCTAGTTTGACTATAGCAGCATTTGAGATTCACTCAACATGAGATTGAACGTGCAATTAAACATTTGATAGTGACCTATAGTAGTTAGAAGGCAATGGCTTTACTGTTCTGACCCACCCCCCTTTGACAAATTTGGCTGTATGCAGCCACGATTTAAATAAATTCAAACCTGATGTAAAGCTTTCATAAACTGCTGAAATGACCACTTTAATTTGCAACCCACCAAAGCTGACATCCATTGCTGACGGAATATCAATAGTGGCGAGGGGCTGCCGGAGCCGTGCCACAGCACTGATAGCCAGCGGGGATTCTTCAGGTGTGGGCTTTGCTTTGATACACTCTGCTTCGTGCTGTGGCTTCTTGATGCAGTCTCCATCAGGTTCATCAATATGGATCTGGAAAGCAGGTTGCCTGGCAGTTGGCTTATCAAAGCAACTTTTGCCAAAGTCCTCATTTTTACAAGACAAGGGCTGCACTGACTCCTGGAAAGAGCATTTCAGACATGTTACATGAGGGCAGAACACATTAAACTCATGTAAAACAATGCAAACAAACTGGTTAGATTTGCAGAAGACAGTCTGATTATTGCTGTGGTGCACATGACCCACTACTGAAGCAGCTGCTTATGGTTTTACCGCTCAGCTGTTGCTCCTGCAGGAGGAAATGGTTTGTAAAGCACCCTAAAGAGCATCAAGTCTGCTATGTGAAGCAGTTAAAGGCATAACCGATACCAAGTGGGTGTTAAAATGGCGGACAAGTGGTGGGAAGACAGGCGTAAGCATAGCTGCATGTGCAAGCTCGTAAAGTTACAATCACGGTACAAGAATTGCCGCTGTAGCCGCCATATGACGATTATTATAGAGCAGCGCGGTGTTGAGATGTATTGCCTCTCAAAGCAGCTAGCAGCTCCAGCTAAGCGGACACCAGTTAGCACTATTACCTGCTTTCCGCCGACCTGGGTTTTGTTCCGCTGGTTGTTCTGCAGGGCTCCCAGCACGGTTCTGTTGGCGACTTGCTTCGGAGGAAGGTTCTCTTGGTTCTCATTAGCCACAGGCCGGGCTTTCAGCGGGCCTCTGAGCCGCTGCAGCATGTTTTCCTGGTTGGTGTAATCAGCAGCCGCGCTTCCCTGTGCCCTGTTAGCCCCAGACATTTTCCCCTCGAACAAAAAGACACCAGCCTGCCTTCAGTCAACTTCACTCCGGCTGCTCGGAAGACAACCCAAGGGTGTGTTCGGTGGTTTTAAAAAACGGACCAGGTATGGACAGTTAAAGCGAGGCGAACATTAGCCGCTACTTCAATGGAACTTCACAACCAAAATAAGCGGTTGAGCTGGCAACACTTTTGTGCAAAAGCAGACAAAAAAAATAAACAAGACACGCACAAACGGCGGGACAAAAGCGACAAGAGGTAGAAAAAAAAAACCCAGTGGATTAAGTTGCCATAACTCGCCAGTTTCGAAATTACCCCAACCTGCAAACAAAGCGGCTAACCTCGGTCCATTTACACAGAAACACGCAAAGACGCTGCTTTCCCTCAGTTCAAGTAGCCCGCGAGGATCAAACCGACCAATCACAGGCCGTGGAGCTAGTGACGCGTCGGCCATACGGGAGCCAGAAGAGTACAATTCTCCTCTAATTGCAAATTCAAAACCGGTTCGGCACGTTTGAACGTAAACTCGCGCTAGAAAGGGGTAACAGCTGAGTCAGTGCAGGCGGTAGGACTAAACGATAATATGTATCGCCAATATAAGACATTTAAATTTGCCTCTTGCATGTAGTAATTTTGTTTATTTGACCTTTCTTCAATATACTGCTGTGAATGCAGACTCAGTGTGGGCAAGTGGTAACTACATGCAGTGCAAATAGTAATTTGACCACATTTTGAAGTAGCTTGGTGATAGTTTATTTGCATCAGTGCCGCAAACAGTGTTGGCACATTAAAGAGAAGAAATATTTGGCTATATGTTCACCGGCCACTTTATTAGATACACCTTGTTACTACCAGGTTGGACCCCCTTTGTCCTCAGGACTGCTTTAATTCTTCATGGCATACATTCAACAAGGTGCTGGAAACATTCCTCAGAGATTTTGGTCCATATTTATATGATAGCATTATGTAGCTGCTGCTGTGTTGAGATCAGATGAGTGTGGAGGCCAAATGAGTACAGTGAACTCATTGTCATGTTCAAGAAACCAGTTTGAGGTGATCTGAGTTTGTAACGTGGCGCATCTGGCTGGAAGCAGCCATCAAAAGATGGGTACACTGTGGTCATTAAGGGATGGACATGGTCAGCGGCAATACTCATTAGTGTATGGTGTTTAAATGATGCATAGTTGGAACTATGGTGCCCAAAATGTGCCAAGAAAATATTCCCCACACATTACACTACCAATAGCAATCCGAACCGATGATAAAAGGCAGGATGGATCCATTCTTTTGTGTTGTTTATGCCAAATTCTAACCCTACCATCTGAATGTCACAGCAGAAATTGAGACTAATCAGATTAGGCAACATTTTTCCAAGCTTTCATTGTCCAGTTTTGGTGAGTCCATGTAAATCGTAGCCTCAGTTTCCTGTTTAGAGCTGATAGGAGTGGTGCCCCTCTGGAATATTTTCACTGTAAACCCCAGATGTTGTTGTGTGAGAGAATCCCAGTACATCAACTGTTTTTCAGACCAACAACCATGCCACAGTCAAAGTCACTTAAATCACCTTTCTTATCCGTTTTGATTTAAACTTCAGCTGGTCAGCTTGACCATGCCTACATGCCTAAATGCACTGAGTTGCTGCCATCTGATTGGCCGATTAGATATTATTAATGAGCAGTTGTGTCTGATGAAGTCCAGGTGACATTTTTCCAATCTTCTGTTGTTTAATTTTGGTGAGCCTGTGCGATTTGCAGCCTCAGTTTCCTGTTCTTAGCAGACAGCAGTGGCACTGAGTGTGGTCTTCTGCTGTTGTGGCCCATCTGCTTCAAGAAGAGCATTCAGAGATGCTCTTCTTCATACCCTGGTTGTAACTAGTGTTTGACTTATTTTTGCCTTCCTATCTGCTCTGTCTGGACATTCTCCTCTGATGTCTGGCATCAACAAAGCATTTTCACCCAGAGAACTGCTGCTCAGTTGACATTTTTCCCCGTTTCCCAAACATTTTCTGTAAACTCCAGAGATGGTAGATCAGTGGTTTCTGAAATACTTAGACCATCTCATCTGGCACCAAGAACCACCTTCAAAGTCGCTCATATCACCTTTCTTCCCCATTTTGATTCTCTGTTTGAACTTCAGAAGGTCATTTTGAACTTTGAGTATAGTTTTTAATTGTTTTGAATCTGAATGTGTAAAACTAAACATCATTCATTAACAAATGTTCAGAGAAGTTGTTGCCTGTCTGAGTGGGCCTGCTTTTTCAGTTTATCTGCCACCCAATTAGTAGCTGTTAGGATAATGCACATAAAGCCAACATTTACACTCATTTCACTCTAGCAGAAATAGTGGGGTAACAATATTATTTGTTTATTAAAAATTAAAATGCTGTCAAAAATCACTCCACGGGTTTTCCATAACTCCTCAAAGGGCCAAGGATATGGACGTCAGGAGTTCAAAACATGATGACTTCTATGTTCTGTTCATTTAAATTAAGAAAAGCCATTCACGTCTTGACATCTTCAAGACAGTCCAGTAAGGCCTTTACAGGAGTTTGGGTGTTGCATTTCAGTGCCAGATAGAGCTGAGAATCACCTGCTATGCCATATTTTTTTCAAGATTTAAAGCATATAAAGTGAAAAAAGAATGAGGTATGATGTGTCACCCAGCCTAATTGAAAAGCTTCTGTTAGTCAACTATGATTTAAATCACAGCAGTGCAGTTCCTTTGATTCCAACTACATGCTCTAATCAAGCAACAACAATAACAATACCATGGTTTATGTTATAAAAGGCGGTGTTGAGGTCTAAAACTAACAAAATGTCAGAATCCCTTGAGTCAGAAATGTATAAAAGGTCCTTTAAAACTTTTAAAAGTGTAGTCTCAGTGCTGTGATGTGCTTTAAAACTGAGCAGAAATACTTCAGTAACACCGTTTCTATCTAATAAGTACTGGATCTGAAGAAAGACAACTTTTTCCAGCACCTTGGAAATAAAAGGCAATTTAGAAATCAGTCTGAAGTTGGATGGGGTCAAAGTTTTGCTTTTTAAGATTAGGCTCCACCACACCATGTTTAAAATCAACAGGAACAGACCAAGATAAAAGGCTGCTATTAATGATAGTAACAGTTCAATGAAGGTGACTTGAGCCATCAGTGTGGTTCACTTTATCTGTACAATTTCATTTTCATAGTACCATCAGTCCCCTGAATGAAGATTCTTACAGTAGTTCTCATCTCATTTTTATTTTAAGAGGTCAACCTCACAGTCCTATGAAAATCATAACAAAAAATATACATGTGACTTTAACAGCCTTACATTTGGTCACTTTACATGTCTCTTAAAGCTATTCATACTGGCAACCTTGCAGTAAGTGTTTGTAGATGCTTTTAAAGAATATAAATATTAAACAATGTAGTTAGGACAAACAGTACCTAAATAACAACATAGTGACATTACTTTAACACAGATAGTTACTACCATAAAATAAAAGTGGTGTATTAACATACAAAAATAGCACAGACCCTCAAAGACAAGTAAATAAGTAAATGAACAATTTCCCCCCTGGGCTTAATGAAGTATTCTGATTCTGAAATAAATACCCTCTGATCTATCTCAAACTTACTCCTCATTAAAAAATTCTAACAGCGAATTTAAGTCATAATTGTCAAGTATCTCCAGCAATGAGGACACCTTGGTTTTTACATTCTGGCCCTTGAACTTGAATTTGTCGATGAAGAGGTCTGTTATCATTCCTACAGGAAAGAAAAAGAAACAAAAACATGATCCACCATGCCCAAGCAAGATCAATACTGTATGGCTCAAGGTGAAGCATGCTAATAAAATAAATGTTAAGTGACTTTTAAAAAAATCATACCATAAAGCCTTTCAAGGTGTGCTGGCTGTTTCTTGTACTCCTCAAGGAGATTAGTGGATTCATCCAAGATGTTGCGATACTCTGGGATGAGGAAATCAGCATTCCCCTCATGAACCTGAAGCTCCTGACAACCACAAAGGAAGAGAAGGTGAGGTAAATTGGGGGCATAAGAAGCAAATACTTGTAGCTGCATGGGACTCAAATAAAACTAAATATGAACCTACAGGAGAATTCAATCTTGACAAACAGCCAATCAACAGCTGATCAGGGAAACATGAGTTAACTGTGTTGTTGCAATGATGCATATGTACAGTAGAGCTTGCGTTTGTTCCAACAGTGTAGTGGAAGGCACAGCTGCTGTTATTGTCACTAAGATGCAAGTTGGTTTACTTCATGTTTTTTTAGCACAGCATTTGTTCAGTGTTCTGGTGGGATAAGGCAGCAATGTAGATTTTGTACATACTCTGTCCTAAATAAAATTGTAATCTTGTGAAACTCTGCTCATACATAACAGAAGTATAACCTCCAGGTATTACAGCTTTTTAAACCTTATTTTGGGACAAATTTACTAAACATTTGAAGGACTTTTCATAAGATTTAACTGGTGATTCCATGAATGTGATTTTTATGTCAGCTTAATGCTATGACTCTCCCTTTTCATTTAGATAAGGACTAGCTTCCCACCACATCCAAAAAGCCCCAGGTCTTCATGAATGCTGACCTAACCCCACTTGACAAAATGTGAGGCTAGATGCCATGGTCAATATATATGTGTGTGTGTGTGTGTGTGTGTGTATATATATATATATATTTTTTTTTTTACTGTAAATTGGATGATTAAGAACTGATATATGCAGCAGCAAAGTTGATTCCATAATATCCATGAAAATTTTTTACCAATTTCAGCCATGGCAACACCAGATGGGAATCGCAGCAGACATGACATGGTATCACCATGAAAGTATATGATTCAACCATCAATTTGGTTTTTGTTTTGCGCAGTTAGAGCAAATAGTCGCAGAGATGTGACTAAAAATGCAAAACATTTTTACAGATTATGCCACCTAGTGGCAAATTCATATTTTCAAAATGGCTGAAGATCTAATCATAACAAAAATACAAAACATTTTTACAGATTATGCCACCTAGTGGCAAATTCATATTTTCAAAATGGCTGAAGATCTAATCAGTTTCATCTCTCATAGAGGTCTATCACTGAGCCAAAATTGAAAATCCTGTGTTAACTAGTTTTTGCACAATTGTGATTTGTAGTGGCAGCGGCAGCAATACTGATTCCCCACTTTTGGGGGCTATAACTGGAAATGACTACCTGGAAGCATAACCAAGATAGCTGCTGAGGTGAAAGGCTTCCTACTAGATGGGTTTTGATTACATTCTGATTCAGCTGGCTGGCCTTTCTTGCATCTTCCAAAACAGAACTTTCCTGGATTCTTGCTAATGCCATTTTTTTACTCCTAAAGTGTCCCTCTGAAGTTTATAACCAATACTTACTTTAAGAGCATCGATAAGCTGTACTTTTCTAGCCAACAACAACTGGTACTCCAGCTTTGGATGGATCATCTTCAGAGTGTGGTTCACAGAATCATCACTGATATCTGGAAGATTAATAAATATGCATGTCATTTTATTTTTGCAAAAAACTGTCAGTGGACATTACAATAGAACAATACACCTACCATATGAAATGTTCAGATTGATTTTCTTTTTGGTTGATTCTTTAGACAGAACATCACTCAGTATGGAGATGGTAGAGATGTTGTCGGACTTAAAGTGACCCTCCCCTTTGCTGAAATTACAAAAAAGGTTCAGTATATTGACCTGTGCAACTAGCATTTAAAATAAATATATTTTACTAGCAGTATATTGCATATCATGTACATTAATTTATACTTCATGTGCCAAGTAATTTCTTTAAGAACTTATATCCATCCATCCATGCAAGTTAAAGCCTTTTTACTGTGTGGTTGTATTTACCAGTAGGTGGCCTCTAGCTGTGTCCCAAGGAAGGTGTTGTGGAAATAAAAGGTAATGCTCTCTCCTGCCGGTGTTTTCTCAGGCACCTCCGGCAAACAGAAAACCACCCAGGAGTGGATCTCTGCAAAACTGAACTGCCCCACCAGACTAAGCCTGTTCATGGGTCTGAAACAGGGTGAAGAATGCAAAGAGACAAGAGAACAAATGAAAAAAAGAAAAAAAAAGAAAAGAATGGAAAACGTGATAACAGGAGATGCCAAAGTATTTTTACATTGCTGCTCTTGTAGCCTACGTCACTATTTCACAGCACAAGACAAAATTAAACTAGTATCTTGATAACACATACTTCACAGAACATACAGGGAATAGTAAATCTAGACAAAAGCAGTTAGTGCATTTATCTTCAACACAAAAATTGATTAACTGAAATGATTACCTCTGCCAAAAAGTATGCAATTACTTTCCCATTGTACAAAACACTGGAGATTTTGTGTCATATTTTCACTGGTGCCTTTCGGCTGCTCCTTTGTATTCTCCATCAAGGGGTCACCACAGCAGACTAATCCACATAGGTAATTTGGCAGAGGTTTTACGCCGGATGCTCTTCTTGACGCAACCCTCCATGGTGAGAGGGGCTAGTGTCCCCATCTGGGATTGAACCAGGGACCTTTGCTTATAAGGTGAATGTGCAAACCACTGCGCTACCAGGGACACTTGTGTCATATTTTCACTAACACATAATAAGTTGAAATAATAAAAATTGGGAGACATCATATAGTTCGCAATATTCAACCAAAAATATCCCAAACTAATCTGTAGATGTCCTGGATCCAGGAAAAAATGAATGGTGTGGAAGGAATCATCATCCTGTATTTGTGCAGCCACTGACTGCTCTTGTTTGTCAGCTTGTAAGTTAAAAGTTATGAATGAATTTGCATGAAAATTTCACAAGAGGTGGGGCTTAGCACAGCTTAAAATAATCAACCTGTATTGGGAACACAGATCAGGATCCAGAATTTTTAAAAATCTTTTTACCATTGCAAGACAAGGTAAATTGGAAATTTTGTGTCATATTTCCATAAATACATAAACAATTCCAACGATAAAGCTGGTGTTGTCCTAATGTTTTATAACAATCACAATGCGGAGGGAAATTTCAGCCTCAGAGTTACAGTCTCGGCATGCTTATGTTTGTTTTTAACTTATGCTGTACTGATGATTGTAGTTATGACTCATACCTCTAAATGTAGGTAGTATTCACAAATCTAGGGTTATATCTAATATGATTTTGCAATCATTTACTATCAATTCTAATCTATATTACTGTAATATAGATCCAGTAATTATTCAGACAATGGCACTTTTTTGTAATTTTGCCTCTGTATACGACCACATAGTCTGTTAAAGCAAACAGTCAAAATATGATTAAAGTACAGATTTTCAGCTTTAATTCAAAGGGTTTGATAAAATAATTGCATTAATTCTTTGGGAATTATAGCCATTTTCACACCCTGTTTTCAGAGACTCAAAAGTAAATGGACCAACATAAAGGTTATTTTTAATACATGGATGGAAATTCCCTCCTCCAAAATTGCACAATTTCTGATAAAGCCCAAGCAATCTGGGTACTAGGTTTCTCTCTTTATTTTTGACTCTACTGTGTTTTGTTTTGCAGGAGCTAAATGAAAGGTAATTAGTGAAATGTTTAGCATGAGCTATACTAGGGCCCAGGGCTTAAAAGCTTGCTCCTTCCTGCCGTCAGATTCCGTCTATCAATCTATCTCTGACACCAGCTCAGCTACAGCAGGATTTCATGGGTTTCTTTTGCTTTCAACATACTCTGCCACTCATGAATGCATGTGTTACACTACTGACCTGCTGACAAACATGCAGTACATTCTCTTCATTTAACTGTGTCTTTGTAAATAAATTATCTTTTTATAAGTTACCACCTTTTCTTGTCTTACACTCCTTGTTACATTTGAGGAGCCAGGCTGTGACACACTGCCCAAACACTTATGACCTTAACTCCTAAGAAAAACACAATTTTCAAAATTGAACTCCAGTTGAAATTTAATTTCATTCTTTTATTATTGTCATCACCTGTCTTGGTCTATGCTGTGAGTCCGCTGGTGGAGGGATAGAGGTTTGATCTGGTACTGGCGGACCTGGCAGGTCTTAGGCTGCAGTCTTGGTGTAATGTAAGCCTGCAGGGTCCCATACTGTCCCTCAATGGACCGCACCTAGAGCACAGTTTATTATGGATCAAACACATTATTCTTCTGCAACATATCATACCACAAATAGTTGAAGTGAGTAGATTGTGTAGCCATTTATAAATATGTAGCATCTTAACATTGTAACCTGCAGAAAGGTATATAGGATGATGGCTTCTACAGCTGTTATCATTGCATAGATTTAAAGGAATGTCTGCTAGGTTTTAATGAGAACTAGAAGCTATCACACTGACATGTACTACTTACCTTGAGCTCAGTTCTGGTAGTGTTGGCCTGACATCTGTATGTGGCCAGGAGGAAGTTTCCATTAAGCTGCTAAACAGAAAACAGAATGAGGTAGTGAGTCCTTCGACAGCAGCAGCAGGTTTAAAGTTTGTCATCTGCACAAATAGTTTAGTTACCTCTGAGTCGCATTCACTGAAACTGACAACAGCTGAGTTCTTATCCACATCCAGCAGGTCTATGGGGACATCGCTCTATGTAAAAGATCAAACTTAAAGTCATACTCTGCTTGCTTACATCTGAAATGTGGAATTAAAAAGTGTACTCCAGTTGTTTCACAAATTCTCTTGTAACAGCATGATATAATAGCTGAATGTACCTGCAGCAGCAAATTGTCAATGGCAGTCTGTACTTCTAATGTGAGGCTGTAGCTGGCATCATCCTGGCAGAGAGTGAACTTGTCATTGATGCTGAAGACAGGGACAGCAGAGACGGCTGTGCTTGACTGAGAGGTCTGCTGGTACTGCTCGCGTCCCTGGAGGACTTTGATCTGCAACTGCTCCAGCTCCGCCCTATGAGGTAACAGTATTATCAACTGAAGAACATATTTGTTCTGGAGTCATAAATGATGGTAAATCAAACAAATCAAAGCTACAAGAACATGAGAAACGAACAGAGGATTTTGCTGATACCTGAGTGTTTCTACTTTAGACTGTGTCTCCTTACTCATCCTGACCTCATCTCCAGGGCCAGCTTCTGCTTTCTGGGGCTCAGTGGTCAACCCAGTCACCCATCCTGGAAAAGGTAAGGGAAACAGTGCAGTTCAAGCAGCATTCTAGTGCTCCTCCACTTTTAAACGATGACAAAACCGAAATTAAAGCTGAGCAGATCAAGCATTATCTCTCTAATTAAGATAAACAGAGTCTTGTGACAGATGGACAAGAAAACTGACACCTATTAATTCTGTTTAAAGAAAAAAACATGCACTAGGTGCACTGCTGGTGAAATAAAATCATATCTAACCTGTATAGGTGGCAGTCAAGACCTCATCATAAGACTCCTTCCCCACACAACCACCCTGGATGGAGGTCACACTCTCCGACAGTACCTGTAACCAGGAAAGACAGCAGGGGAAATTCTGGCCATTTGTATGTTAGACAATCATACAATTAAAAAAAACAAAACAACAACAAAAAACAAAATAAAAAGAAGTACAAACCTGACAGAAGAGAAACATAGGCCTGAATAAGTCATTTGCAAGTAATTCAATGGAGAGAATACATTTCAAACACTTACATGCTCAAAGCGTAATGTGGGTTCATTGGAGCTGTCAAAACCATAGACCTCAACTGTCCCATCATCCCTGCCCACCAGGATGTCATTCACTCCGTCACCAATGATGTCATAGGTGTCAACGCAAAGAATTCCTGATGGAAAAAAAATATTTGTTCTGCCAGAAGTTAAAACAAATACTGCTATACATAAATATCAGTTTAGATACCACAGAAACAGACTGTGTCTAAAAGATGAAAGCTGCCACTATGAACCATTGGTTAGTGAGGTCTGGTTGTAACGCCTCAGGCTAAACGTCATCATGTGCTATGTGGAGACCGCGGGACAGTGTACATCCACATGGTAGACTCTGCTTTTTCAGCTATTTTGACTGTAACAGGGACTATATTAGGCTACATTCACACTGCAGGTCTTAATGCTCAATTCTGATTTTTTGCTAAGATCCAATTATTTTGCATGGTTGTTCACATTATAATTTAAATGTGATCGCCATCAGACTCCAGTGTGAACAGTCTTAACCTTGAAGTGACAACATACGCAGCACGCTGTGTAGAAGTAAATATGGATGCTACACATGTCAGTGTGTGTGTAAAACTTCACTTTCTTTCCACTGACTAGCTCCATCAATGAAACACCTCAACTGCTCCTTTCAATGTGGAAGAGTAGCAGCCCTACATATATATAGACATTTTACAGTGTGTGTGGAAAAGTGTAATCTGACATAAAGTGGATTTGTATTTTTTTGGCTAAACATACAATTCAAGGGTATGGTCATATTAAAAAAAACACAACATACCTCCTTTCTTCTTATCATTATCAATCTCCCATTTGGTTGCAGCTGAACAGTCACCAATCTCAACCAATCCTATTTTTCCATCTGTGGTTCCATAGAGGATTTCTTCTCCTGGAGAAAAATTAAAGTCATTATGTTTGATCTGGTTTGTAGAAAGCAGTTTTATGTAGTTATTCATACTTAAAGTACAAAGAAAACAAAGAAATAAACTTGCCTTTGTCTCTGTTATAAAGTTCCAAGACAGAAGGAGGGCCAGGAACTTCAACATCATAGGCAAGCTCAGATCCCTACAGATAAAATTATTAAAATAAACATGCAGAGAAATAAGTCTCATCTAACTATCTGAGGAAGGACATTAGCAAAATCATACCAGTAAATGTGAGCTTAGTCTACCTGCAAGACTCTGAGCACTCGATCTTGGCATGCCAGGACTGGGACAAGGCGAGTGAGGTTTTCTGACGACAAACACGTGATATCATTGATCTTATCTCCAGAGAGGTAGTAGTCTTGATCCTTGCAGTCACAGTAGTGGTTGTAGATGTAACTTGCGCACACAAAAAGGTCAGCACCTGAGATATGCCTGGAAAAGATATTATAGAGGTAAAGATCGCACAGCTCTGCACAAGTCAATCCAGTAGTATAAATCAAAAGGATAAGAAGAGGTTCCTACATCGCATTAATGCTCTCAGTTAGGTTAGCTTCAAAGGTGAGGAACTGTTTGCCTTTCTTGGTGAATCCTCGAACCTGAGAACCAGAGCAGACAAAGATCTTTTCCTGGGGAGTTCCCACAGCACCTCCGAGGTCCATTCTGGCTATCTTTGGCCCAGGGAGTGTTTTAAACACGGGCTGAAACAGTGAGTCACAATTCTTATTAGTAGAACTTCTTCGTTTCAATTCTACACCGGTGTACAGTGACAGGAAACTCTCAACTCACCACTGCTTCCCCCTTCTTCATACCAAAACATGTGAGTATACCATCGTGATCGGCAATAGCAACCTGAAACACAAGGAGAGATCAATCAAACAACATAACATTGAACAATTTCAGGGCCTTTCTTGCTTTAGAATCATCATGTGATGAGTGATTACAACAAAGGCAGAGGGACACTGAAGGTAAAATGACTAAAAGGTGAGCCTGGTATCAAAATAGGTATAAAAGAGCTTGTTTTGGCCAAGTGACCTGTCCTACATGGTGAACGTTTACCCAAAATGCATTTTTTAAAAGTTTTCTCCCATGATAATGATGCTCAAATTTGATTAAAAGAAAAAAAAAATCATGCCAACCAAAAAAGATTTTGGCTTTAGATTGTGACACTTGGATGGAGGGTGAAATTGAGTTGGATGTAGTTTTTAGTAGAACTTAAGTGTATTTCAGTCCTCAAAATTTCATGTAGCTATCTCTGGTATGCTCAAAAATGCTGGGGAAAACCCATCCCCATGTACTTTGAGGTCTGTAACTTGTAAAATATTCATAGTCTGAAGCACATGTTTTCATGGCTTCATTAAATATACTAAAGTTATTGTACATAAAAAAAAAAACCAAATGCAGATTCTGACGTAGTCACGTGGGAGGCATCCACCGATTTTCTAAAGAATGAGCAAGAAACATTATAATAGAGAAAAATGGCACTAAAAGAATCCTGTAACACAAACACAGTGGTTGTTCCACCCCTGCCCAAAAGAGCCAATCAACAAATGAACAGAGAAACCACCAAATATGTTGTTGCACTGACGCAGATTAACAATAAGATAAAATAAGATAAACTTTCATTTGTCCCACAGCAGGGAAATTTGCAGTGATTGCAGTAGCAGATACTCATAATTGCATCTGTGTAGAGGCAGAAATACTTTATATGGACAAAACATTGGGCCACTCATGCAATACATCTACTGGAGCTTTTATAACATCAAATTCTAAATCTATAGGCATTAATATGGAGTTGTCCCCACTTCTATGCATCTGTAACAGCTTCCACTCTTCTGGTAAGGCTTTTTATATTAGCTAGTACAATTTGTTACCAAGATATGGCGAGACTTGCTTTTAGAAGGCTCTAGTAAAGACAATCATTGTTTTACATTATTTAACAGAAATCTATTAAATTCCCTGTAACTTCTGACAATATGTTAAATAAAAACATGTATCACAGTTAAATCATTGAAAACCCAAATAATAAAACATAATATTTTAAATCTATATTGGATACACCAAAAGAAGGAAAAAAACACCATTTTATTTAGTTTAGGTAATTTCTGTGAGACATAAACAATACCTTTTGGGTTGCCTTTTTTCCCACTGCAGGAAGAAGCCTCATAGTTTTCTGAGATGTCACACCAACCTGAGAGAACAGAGGAGAGGGATAATCATGTACGGCATTACAATGAAAGCAGTAATCAATTACAGTAGTGTGCAGAAGTCTTGAACCATCCCTCGTTTCTTATTTTTAAACTTATAAACAATGGAAATACAGCATATAGGGCAAACCAAGACATTCTACAATTCTAATGAGCTTGAAAATCAACATTTGGTATGACCACCTTTATTTCTCAACACTGCTTGAACTCTGTTAGGCAAACTTTCTTTTTATTTCTTTAAGTAGTTCAATACTTCTCCTGCCTTCTTGAAGAACATTTCAAAGCTCTTGTTTGGATGTTGGCTGCTTGTTGTTCATTCTGTCAAGATGATCCCACACTTCCTCAATAACACTGAGGTCTGGGTTCTGGGGAGGCCAATCCATGATTGATAATGATCTGATAAGGTGCGTTTTGACTGCATTAGCAGCATGTTCGGGATCAATGTCATACTGAAAAATAAAGCCATTGCCAATCAGATGCTTTTCAGATAGCACTGTACAGTGGATCAAAATCTGATGGTACTTTTCTGTATTCATTATTCCATCAGTTTTGACAAGAGCCTCAACACCACTGGCTGAAATGCAGTCCCGAACATGACAGAGCCTCACTATTGTACCGCTCTCCTGACCTCCTCCACACATCATGTCGATGATTTAAACCAAAAATTTCAAATCAGGATTTATCACTCTGTAAGACCTGTTGCCATTGCTTTTCAGACCAGTTCCTGTGTAATTTGACACACCTCAACCATTGCTCTCCGTTTCCCCTTCCTTCAGAGTGGCTTCTTCAGAATATGAATCCTTTATTAATCCTATGGGGAAATTGCTTGGGTGGGCTTCTCTTTATGAGAAACCTGCTGGACAAATATCTACGAGCAAAGATTCACAGCCACTCTTCCACTGAGATCATTACTGACGCGGCTTCAGTGAACAAAAGAATGACCAGATGCATCTCTCAGGTCCCGCATTAGGTCATTGCAGGAGATTTTTCTATTTCTTAGGGACACAACTTTCATATATTATTCAAATGCTGTAGATCGTGTTTTAGGCCTGCCTCTTCTTTTTTCGTCCTCCACTTATCCTTACGTATGTACCTTTTGGCTGCTCCCTTGTATTCTCCATCAAGGGGCCAAATTACCAGTGTGGATTTGGCAGAGGTCTTACACCAGATGCCCTTCCTGAGGCAAACCTCCATGGTGAGAAGGGCTTGTGTCCCCACCTGGAATCGAACCAGGAACCTTTTGCTTGTAAGGCAAATGCACAAACCACTACGCTACAGGGGACACTTCCTGCACATTAATGTGACTGATTTTCATCTAATAGCTGTTTGGAAATCACCTTGCTGGTACAAAAATACTATTTTATGCCTGTCAAACCGTATTATCGTTGGCATTTTTCATAAACTCTGCTAAAGAAATGGGAACAAAGATGTGTTTTGTGACTGAATGTGAGTTACAAAGTGCCTAAAGAGCCAATTTAAAATTGGCTCTTTGCTAAGTTGTCTGTTACAGTATGTATGGACAAAAATGTTTTTTTCCCCTTGTGTGAGGAGCCTTTTTATGCTTGAATGCTTCATACATCAGTGTTACATAGTTTAGAAACAAACAAAAAACATTTATCTGAAAATGAGTACAAGGACTGGAGTGAGCATGACTGAAAAAGCAGACAATGTCCAGAGAGTCTGGAGAACTGTTGCTCAGACTCCTTTAAAAATTCCTGGAAAGTCTAGCTCCTTGGACGCATAATATAAAAAAATTAAGGGTGACTTTTGCATAGTATTGTTTATTTTAACATTAACTGAATAACTTTTTTTCCAAAGTCAACATAAACCAGATAAAGCACCATTGTTGCTTCGTGTTACCTGAATGTAATCAACTCGACTGAGGCGGAGATCCATCTTCTGTCGCTGCTGGGTCTTAACTTCGGTGTAAAGTGAGGTGCAGACGGTCCAGGCAGGTCATCCGGTAGTTAGTCTCGGTCCATGTTTGTCCGTTGCCATTAACACCCTGCTGGAAAAATGTTCAACCGAACTGCGAGACGATGCTAGCTGAGACCGGGATTATCTAAAGCAAGGAGATTAGCTCGGCGTGCTAACGTTAGCTATCAGAGCTAATTGGCTAACGCGATTTATTGGCACGCCAACTGTCCTCTGCGAGGACCGAAACTCATCTTTAATGGACTCCACTGAGCGCCATTAAAAACGCGAAGCGACTCGTTGTATGTAAATGTTTTCAAGCGCGGGTGAATTCCCTTTAAAACGCTGACATTAAGGGATAAACTATCTTCGACACACTCTGAGACCCGGTGCAGGCAGTCGCCGTTGCCAATGGCAACGTTGCAGCCTGTAACAAAGCGACGATTCCACTGGATGAGAGTGAATCCGAGAAACTGAAGCTGCATTCTGATTGGTTGGCTCACTCAACGAACTCTGTGCTTAGTGTTACTTCTGAAGCTGCTTAAAAAGCAAACATGAAAGCAGAAGGGGACAATATTTGAGGAAAACGGTTATAAATGCAACAGAACAAATTAATAATCTTTAAAAAGAAATGGAAATAGATATGTTTGTCCTTCTGGTTTCAGTAATATGAAAACTCCCTTTAAGCCACACATTTTCCAAACAGCCCATCATACCCAGCTTAGGAAACAACTTATTTTCTTAAAGGATTTCAACAGATGGACTTTACTTTTTATCCGAATGTTTTGACTATATAAAAACAAAGTTTGCAACTTCTCCAGAGCTTCTTTGCCCCATTTTTAAACATAAAATACCACATAATTGCAATGGCACAATTATTAATTCCACTGTATGAATACTGCAGGGACTTTAAAGTATTTGCCATATTTTATAGACATACAACCAATACATATGATCCTTTAGCCCCATTAACTTACAGAACATACAGAATTTTTTTTAAAAAAAGTACATGTTTGAACATACACTATATGGACAAAAGTGCATTACACCCACTGGAGCTTTTATGACATCCCATTCTAAATCCATTATCCAAACCAGCCACAGGGGCCCACAAGCCAGTGTAGTCCTAGTGCTGGTCCCAAGCCCGGGTAAATGGTGAGGGTTGCGTCAGGAAGGGCATCCGGCGTAAAAACTGTGCCAAATCAAATATGCGGATTCATAACACGACTTCCATACCGGATCGGTCGCGGCCCGGGTTAACAACGACCGCCTCCGGTGCCGTTAGCCAACAGGGTGCCGGTGGAAACTATGCTACTGTTGGCCGAAGACCAAGGAGGGGGAGAGGGGGAAAGCGTGTTAGGAGGCAGAGAGAGAGAAGGAAAGATAGGAGGGTGGAGGTGAG
>VUQH01009858.1:14123-26028 GCA_015106775.1 Etroplus canarensis
ACACAGTGTACAGAATATCACAGCCTCCGATATTGCAGTGTATTGTTCTGTACCTGTAAAGTGCAGGGAAAAACTATAACACACACACACACACACACACACACACACACACACACACACACACACACACACACACACACACAAAGATGGAAAACATAAAAAGGCACAGATCGATAATCGGTTATATAGAAATCCAAATCTTGCAGGTTTACAGTTAGGTCCATAAGTTCTTGGACAATGACACGTGTTTCGTTATGTTGCCCCTGCACACCACCAGATCGGATTTTAAATCAGATGGACTGACAAGCAGTTTCATGTATTGTTTCAATCACTTCTTGACTGGTTGATTTTAAAATCCACTGTGGTGGTGCACAGAGGCAGTGTGTCACTTAAGGTGTGTTAAGTCTGTCAGACCAGCGAAACTAGTTTCTAAGCTGGGTTAGCAGTTTGGTCAAAATCATAATCCAAATGCAGTCAATTCGAGTGAGTGACTTAAACAGATTTTACTTTATACAGCCACGATGATTTTACACCATAAATTTCTTCAAAGTGTAAATAAAACATCTGTGTTACTTAATCCAGCATGGGAATTGAGCAAATGCGATAGGTTTAAAATATTTTTGTTATAAATGTTGTAAACTTCACACAGTCTGACAACATAAAGATATTTATTCTGCCAAAATGTGAGTATTTGGTCTCCTTGTAGACATGAAATCTACAGTAGTGCAAAAAATAATCATCACACTGCTTAATCGCTGCATTCAGCTGTTTTCATTTAGTCCCATTACCACAAGTGTATAAAATCAAGCAGCCAGCTGCGCAGTTTGTCTTTACAAACATTTGTGAAAGTGTCTGGCAAAGTGGAAGCATTTAGAAACCGCTGCATCTCAGCCACAAAATGGCAGACCACACAAAGTTACAGAGCATGGTCACCGTGAACTGAGGTGTACAGTACTTAATAGTTGGCAACGCTCTGCTGACTCACTAACTGCAGAGTTCCAAACCTCCTCTGGCATTAACAGTAGCACCAAAACTATGTGCCGCAAGCTTCGTGGCATGGGTTTCCCTAGCTAAGCAACTGCATGCAAGCTTTACATTACCAAGCATAATGCCAAACATTGGATGGAGTGGTGTAAAGTCCACCAAAGCTTGACTCTGGGGTAGAGGAAATGTGTTCTACGGAGTGACAAATCACACTTCTCTATCTGATAGTCTGATAGATGAGTCTGGGTTTGGTGAATTCCAGAAAAATATTACCTACCTTACTGCACTGTGGAAACTGTAAAGTTTGGTGAAGGGGGGGTAATGGGGTTGTTTTTCTGGTGTTGGTGTGGGACTCAGTTCTAGTTTCAGTTAACCAAGACACTTTAGATAATTCCATGCTTTCAACTTTGTGGGAACACTTTGGGTTAGGCCCATTTCTGTTCCAGCATGACTGTGCCCCATGGAACAAAGCAAGGTCCATAAGGGCATGGCTGGATGAGTTAAGTGTGGAATTTTACTGGCCCACACAGAGCCCTGACCTCAGCCTCATCCAGCCCCTTTGAGATGAAGTAGAACAGAGATTGCAAGCCAGGCGTGCTCGTCCAACATCAGAGTCTGGCCTCAAAAATGGATGGCCAACAATCCCACAGACACACTCCAAAATCTTGTAGAAATCCTTTCAAGAAGAGCGCAAAGGGGGAAACAATTCAACTCAACCAACATAATGCCTATGGAATGGAATGCCATAAAAGATTCTGTAGGTGTAATGTGTAGGTGAACCAATATTTTTTGTCCATACCAATCTACTCTTCTTTGCCAGATAGAATATGAATCCAAATGTTTAACTGCCTACAATATTGCTTATACAATGCAATGTTCCTGTAAGGTACAGACTAGACCACAGTATGTTATATGTTATATGCCGATGACACTCGTGATATTGTCATGAGCTTTGAGTGTTTTGGAAAAGCAAAGAGAAGACCTGTTGATTACGGAGAATATAGTAACACATGCACCGCTTTATTTGTACGTAAACGAATGAAGGCAACCTAACTGAGAAGCTGCTTTTCAGCTGAAGATTTAAATTAATTCAGTTAAACATTCAGATTTTTACCAGCTTTGAGAGCATGGAGAAATCAAGACGCGCTAGAAAAGCAAACGCTTCGCAGAAATATTGTGAGAAAAAAAAAATTCAATTGTTAATCGAGTTTGAATGGCATAGGAAACTGCACCAAGAGTTGGTGCTTCTGTGGTTCTGTGCATGTTTGTCTGTGCGGGAGCGTCACAGGCCTCAGACAGGCAGACAGGGTCATAAAGAAGTTGAAGCCTTTTTAGCTGTGGCTGGCAAACAGTTAGACACTCAGCAGGGAATACCGTGCTCTGGCTTGATAAGAGCCACGGGGGCATAAGCCTCATCTAGCAGCAACCGATCAAAATGAGCACCCAGCCACAATAAACCAGCTGGAGATCACACAGTGCGCACAAATACAAACAAATCCACAATCACGTCCATCAGCCAAAACCCAAAGAACTGTACTTTCAGGTAAAACACACACATGCATTATTAGTGGGGTGGTTGTTTGCACCTCGAAGAAAGCTCTTAAAAACAATCCCAGCGTTTTTGCAGGCTGCCTTCAGCATCGCTCTTTTTTGAGAAGATATGTCGGAATAAATCATGTACTCTCATGGTTTATTAAGTCGACTTTTAACCTGAAGAGGGCAGTGTTCCTGTTAAAAAAAAGTCTATTATCAATACCAAAACACTGATGTCTGAGAGTTTAGTCGCATTAAATTAAAACAAAACAAAACAAAACTCAACAATCAATTCACTAACTGTCATAAGCGGGGGAGAATTAGAGACAGGACAGTGGACATACTGAAGGACACAGGGAGGAGGAGAGCAGATATGGATAACCTATTCCTTTCTCCAGCCTCCCTTCCTGTATCCCTCAGCCCTCTTTTCCACATGGCAGCTCTTGCCCGCATGCAGAATTCAGGGCTTAATGGAGGGGAGCTAAGTCCTTGGCCGCATAGCAGATAAATGCTGTACTTTTTCCAAGAGATGTAGTGGCGCTGGCTGTGCACATTGCTTTCGTGGGATTCATTCAGGCAGAAAGCACAGAGCGAGCACCGTGGTCTCATCTTTCTGGTGGCCTGACTGTCACAGACTCTAGTTCAGCTCACTTAACCTGTGTGCTTTAGCTTTAACTTTTTTGTTTAAATGCTACCAGGAACCAGGGCATGCAAGAGCAGAGCTAACGAGTCAAATTCAAACATGTTCAATTTAAATTGTTATGTTCTGGTAGGTTGCGTTTTCCCTTCAGACTTACTTTTGACGTTCAGATACATGGACTTGCTGACATCAGCCCCAACGTCGTTGCTGACTCGACACAGGTAGAATCCGCTATCTTCTTCCAGCACGTGCTTGATGAGCAGGGAGCCGTTGACCAGAACTTCGATCCGAAAGCCTGAATTAAGGGGGATGGGTTTGAACTGAGGGACCCCGGCACCTGTCAGAGAAAACACAGAGTGTTTATTCATGATAAACCAATACACTGCACAGGAAGCCCTGCTTGTTGGTCATGGGCTGTTTCTATGCATTCCACATCTCATTCAATATTGACAGATAGTTGCTCCTTCCTGAATGCGGCTCTGCCAGAGGTATTATCCTGTGAAAGGCGAATTCTTTCTCCCCACTCTTGCCAACTGTTTGCTCATAAGAGTTCTTTAGATTGTTGGGGTTCCCCCTCTAATACTGCAGGGTCTTCACAACATAAAGACCCTTGAGATGACTGCTGTTATGAAGCGGTACTACGTATAGAGCCCAGAACACTGATGACAGTTATTGTAATGTAAGTGTAGAAAGAAAGTAATGCATTTTCTTGTCATTGATTGGCTGTATTGTGCACAAACTAATTGAAAATGAAATCCATTAAGAAGTAAAGTTATAGTCAACAGTCCTAACCTTGGCTAAGATATTTTTATGCTATAAATGCTTAAATCTGACCCTGTGAACCCACAATCTCGGACATGTTATCAGATGTTCTAACCCATCACAGGTATTAATCTGACAGAGTTTGGAAAAGATCCAGGCAACACATTCTGTAGCCTTTCAGTTGCTCCCTTGTATTCTCTACCAAGGGGTCGCCACAGGAGATTAATCCGCATTGGTAATTTGGCAGAGGTTTTACGCTGGATGCCCATCCTGACACAACCCTCCATGGTGAGAGGGGCTTATGTATTTCCTGGGATCACACCAGGGACCTTTAACGTTTAAGGCAAATACGCAAACCACTATGCTACCGGGGACACTGCACCACATCCTGTAGCGGTAACAAGATTTGTGACAGTAGCACAAACACAGATGTACAAACAACTTGAAAACGTAATGCCTCCAGGGCGGCGGCATAATAAACGTAACAACAGAGGGTGGAGGGGCACACACAAACATTTATTTGATCAACATTACAATCTGATTCTTACAGCCATTCTTTTGAAAATGGAAAAGTGCCTGTAACAATGATAAACTTGTGGCTCCTGAGCTGTTCTGCCCATCCCCAGAGGCTCCTGGTGGTGTTGACAAAAAATGAGATGAATATGGAAATAAACAGTGGTGATTTATTTTTCTGCACCGTATTTATTGTTCCTGTGAGAGATTCTTTACGTTCTCCTTTTTTGCAAATGTGTAACCTATAAATCAAACTTTAACATATGCATCAGAGCCTGTGTGTACTACCTGGCACCCTGTTCTCTTAAGTCTACTGAGCTTTAATATCAGTGGCCAGCATGGATGGCAGCAGGACCGCAAACGCTGCCGGCTTAATGGTCTGCTTGATCCGATGTTCGATTTCAGTCAGAATTAAACAGAAACTGGTCTTTTTAGAAACTTTTACAGCTATTAGGATGCTATATGTTTCAGTTGTTATCAAAGTGGACTGCTATTAATTAGCGCTGTCAAAATTAATGCTTTAATCCAGATTAATTAATAGCACGTACGTTAATTCCACTCACTGCTGTGGAGTGGTTGCTCCAACACTATCTGACAGCAGAACCGACTTGATATAGTCGGATCATATTAGCCCTCTCAATGGCAAGTTTGAGCACAGAAAGAAACACGTAACATGAAGTAATTTGCGCACACTGCAGGAAGGAGTTTTATTTCACAGAAGCATTTCCAGCTTAAAGGACCACATCAACGCGAAGCATAGACCAGTCGGGGATGCCCAGCTTGCACCAAATCACCCTCAGTAAGTTTACCTCTGACAAACTGTATGCTTTGTTTTTTTTCTTTGTTTTTACTTTGCAATCTGGACCAAATATCTGTTCTTAGTTCAAATAAAACACATGTTAAATGTATATATCGCCATGTGTCATGAGTCTTTTTACCACCACAAAGTGAAGCAATTAATACTAAATGGGTATAAATCGTGATTCGTCTAAATGAATCCACAGCGGCCCTGTGATTAATCTCATTAAAAATTTTAATAGTTTGACGGCCCTAATTCTAATGTAAATAATTTGCCCATAAACAGAGTGGGCCACATAGCTTCACAGCTACTGTGTGTCAAAGTAGGCAAAAAAATGCTAAGAGATATTTTTCCCTCCATCTCACAATTGTTCTGTTTTGTTCGTAATTAAAATAAATCATTAAAAAGAAAGCAATCTACAACATTTCTATAAAGGAGTATTAGGGCCATTTAAAAAAAAAAAGAAGAATTTAAAAAAAATCTTTGCGTTTCTAGAAAAACGTCAACATTTCGACAAAAATTTCAAAATGTGGAGAATAAAGCTGTCATTTCTATTCACGTTAGGTTTATGTGATCACTAGCTGCCAGAGTATCCTTGCATCTGTCCGTTACCAGTGGGTAACGGACATGGGGGCTTGCATAAGAAAGAGCATCCAGCGTGAAACCCCTGCCAAATTATCAATGTGGATTAATCTGCTGTGGTGACCCCTTGAGGACAATACAAGGGAGCAGCCGACGGTACATTTTTTTTTAGTAATGTTGATAGGCTAGTTTATACTTGATAGGCTTTGTTACCATCATTATAAAGCTACAGTTCATTTTGCGGCTCCACACTGATCACTGGTCAACTACTGCTTGAAAAATTGCTCCTTTGACGGTAAAGGTTACAGACTCCTGGCTTAGGAGGACTAGTGATTTTTGTAAAAACAGGAAAGTGCCCATAAAACAACAAGTAGGACCTTGACCTTTACCTTGAACATAATTCGGGTGACTGCTGTGTGAAAGTTTTACTAAAATCTGACCAATAGTCTAAGAGGAGCAGCAATTTTTGTGTTTTGTGAACAGACGGACATACGGACTGGCAGCGGGACGCTCGCCATGGCATCAGCAAACTGGATCCCAGGCCGGATGAGTTTAGTTAGAACTAGAATGTCCTGAAACAGACCAGCTCTAACCCAGTAACTGAAAATCTAGCTGATCCACAACATCAGCTAACATAACATTATCAGAGCGGCAAACACACCTGAAGTCCCACCGAAAGATGAAAATATTATTACCAAAATATTACATTTTGTACTTTTTAGTTATGTGTCCATAGTAAAGGAATAATAAGTCACTGTGTTTTGGGTACAATCTGCACAAATGAGGTCTGGTTGGCATTTCCAAATCAAAAATATGAACATACAATTAATTAAATGTACACTGCAAATATGAATATGATTAAACAGATTAAGTTATTTAAAGGTAATACTCAAAAAAATGTGTCTTACATTATGTAAGCGCATCAATGTAAGCTAATAATGCAGCTCCCACTAATGAGGGACACTAAAAAAGACAAAAGACTAACATAAGATTGTGTATTTTCAAGTTATGTAAACATAATCCTGTAGAAGGTGAATGAATAACAAGTCATATCATATATCACATATCAGAGATCTCAAACCACTGCCATCTTGCCCAGCAGCTTTCAGTTTACCTGAAAAAATCAGGAGTAAAATTCTAATTTTGCATTTTTTTTTAATTATGAAAAACACATGAGCACTGTCAGCATTATGTGGCATGGATTATTGATATTGCCGTACTGCAAGCACAGATGTTGTGTCCAGCCAGGCTGAGATAATGCAACTTTTACAGTTACATAATTTTACACCCATTTCCTTGTTACACAGAAATAGAAAGCTCTTCCTCGAACTGCTGCTGCTTTACATCTCACAGTGCTTGTTTGAATGTGAGGTGGGTGTTTTTATGCGTTCAGCCTCGAGGCTGTGGACATTATGCTAGCTGTGCTGGCAAAAAAGATTGTCTGCTATGCAGGATAAACTTGCCACAGGTAAAAATGAATAAATAAATAGATAAATAAATAGATGAATAATGTATCTTTATATGCAGCAGAAGAAATTGAAGTTAAAAGTGTAAAACGTCCACTAAACCTCAGGGAGACAGATGTCTCCTCAGTGTGTACGTAAGACTTGTGTGTTTACCTTTAGAGTACTCCCACTGGATGGTAGGAACAGGGTAGCCTTCAGCTGAGCAGTTGAGTATCACCGCCTTCCCATAGATGCCATCCTGGTCTTTAGGTTGCACCACAAATTTAGGAGGAACTGCAGGTGAAAGAGCCTTTAGATGAGACTTTTCCATCAAAGAAACCAAATACGCTGTTTGCCTGCTGATCACACTAACATTTCAGTTGAGAAGTGGATAAAGTTCAAATCAAAATTCATTTTTTTCTGCTTATCAGGGTTGTTGAGGGGCTGGTACCGATCCCAGCAGCCACAGGGCGCGAGGAGTCCCTGGACAGGCCGTCAGTCTATCGCAGAGCTGACACAAAAACACAGACAACCATTCACGCTCACATTCACACCTACAGCCAATTTAGAATTGCCAAGTAACCTAACCCCACGCATGTCTTTGGACTGTGGGAGGAAGTTGAGGCACCTGGAGAGAATCCACACAGGCACAAGGTGAACCTGCAAACTCCACACAGAAAGGCCCCAACTGTCTGGTGGATTCAAACCCAGGACCTTCTTGCTGTGAGGCAACAGTGCCACCACCGGTCCACCACACACTCCTTCCAACTGAAGCGCTTTTACCCATCACCTCCAACACTTGACCTGTCACCCACCCCTCCTGTCCTCCTCACCTCGGACAATGAGCTGGCTCTGGTGTTCCACGGCGGCAGCCTGGTTCCGTGCGATGCAGGTGTAGTTACCATTGTGCATAAGCGTGAGGTTGGAGATACGCAAGGAGCTGGTGAAGTCTATGTTGTCTATGGTGACGCCCAGGCTGGCTGGAATTGGCCGACCATCCTTCTGCCACGTGATGAAGACGGGTTGGTCGCCGGACATGACCACGCAGGGGATGAAGACTCGCTGGCCGATGGAAAACCGGGGAAACTCAAAAGGGTGGATGGTGGGTGGGACTGCAATAGAAACGGGAATATTGCCTGAGGGTTTAAGGGCCCATAATCTTTATTTAATTGCAGCCATCACGTGCACATTAACACACAACAGGTTTATATACTGTATGTCATGGCTGAGGTACTTTACAAAGCACTCCCATAGCAACTCATTAGTCACAATTCTCTCTTTATCACCTTGTTTTCCACATCAAAACATAAAGATTTTTGCAGGAAGCCAAGAAATATTTTACTACCTCTCCCTATGTGGAGCAGCTCAATCCTCCCTCAAACAATATTCACTCTCACTCTCTTTTGCTCTCTGGGGGCACTGTAGCCATCGTGAGAACCAGATGCTTTGAAAAATTAATGATTTAAAATAACATTGGAATAAGCGGCACTTCAGCGCTTATTTAATTCACAACAAAACAGGCATAATAGGCTCCTGGGGATTCCCTCTAGGCAGCGGTGGAATGCTAAGCAGCCGAGAGGCAAATTAGCCGAGGAGGAGTAGCGGCGTAGCTTTGTCTACGCTGTGTGATTTCCCCCTCGAACACTCGTTAGCACGTCAAGACCCGCCAGAGAGAGAGAGAGAGAGAGAGAGAGAGGGAGGGGGGGAACTGGCCCATCCAACATTTCAAATTATGCTGCGTCACTGAAGAAAGGGAGCCATCTGAGGTTATCATCATCTGGCTCGCCTCAGTGCCGCTGCATATTCAGATGAGCTCCAGATAAGCTGGCCAGATGATGGAGATGGCGCCTTGCTATCGGTGTTGTAGGGTTTTTTTCCACAGGTAGTGATATACGAATATCATTCCACATATCTGCGCTTTCTGCAACAGGAAAACGGAGATTCTGCGGTGATGCTTTAACGCAAACATCCACCTTGGATGAAAAGACACTACGGGGTCAGTGTGCACGCTGATAAAGTGATTCTCTTTTGATATACACACAGGGAGATTAATGATGGCGTAACCACGAATGCACTCAGTAAATACTGAGTACCATGCAATACAATACAAGTGTGTGTGCGCATCTCAAACAAATGGCCCGTTCTGCTTACTTGGCATTACAGACTGATAATAACCATGACGATACACAGCTACGGTAACTATAGCTCATGCCTTTTTCTAAATATAAGCCCCAGGCTCACTATGCAATGATGAGTCATGTGCCGTCTACCCTGTAAATCAGTCAGGCTGAGGTTCGTACCTTTCACAGTAACGTACACACTCTGGTGTGTGGACAGCTGTGGCTGCACCAGCACGTTACACGTGTATTCTCCTTCATCCACATCCTTCTGCACATCAAACAGCTTCAGGGTGCCATTGTTCTCGAAGGCCCGCTGCCGGTGGTTGTACGGCAGCAAATTGGAGTCCTTGTACCACTTGATGGAGTAGTAGGGGTAACCAATGACGCGGCAGTGGATGTACATGTCCCGCCCAGCGATGGCAGTGAGGTTTTTCATTGGTCTGATGCTGGCAGGCCCTTGAAGGACACATTGGAGAGACGACTCTCTTAAAATGATTTTGAGGTGGGTTGCAGTGAGAAAGATAGCTGTGCTGTGTTGTGTGTGTTTTTAAGACACCACAAAGTTGACATGCCTTGATTCACTCTGATATTGAGAAATGAAAATATTACCAAGATGTGTTTAATGGTTCTGGACTGTCTGATCAAGTTTCCCTTTTAGTTACTTTAAGAAAGGCCTCAAAGAAACTTAAAAACAGAGCTCAGACTCCAGTGGACCCGTTCTGTTGTTTCCTTCATGTCAAATCGTGCCTTGTCAGAGCCAGGGGTCGGTGTATCTTTCTGTTTGAGACTGGCGAATATTACCTTCTGCTCCCACCTCTTTGGTGCTGGCTGTGATTGCCTCTGACAAGCATTAGAGTAGAATGCTCCCTTTCTCCACTCATGAAGCTATTATCAAAGCCATTACTCATGTTGCTGGCTTTTGCACGCACTTGTGAAAAACCAACAGAATAACCAATAGGCTTCCATAGCTCAGTGTCTATCAGGGAAATGGACTATTAGGCTTCTCTTTAAAGCACTGGAGAAGACAGTTTAACTAGGCTCTGTAGTGTACTTCGAGCACAAGCATATCCTGGGTTGCTACTCTCTTTAGCGCGATTAAGGAGCCAACGATGTGAGAAGCAGTCATTACACTTTCTCCGCAATGGCACCTGTGGAGATTTATCTTCATTGCTTGGCTGCATTTGGCATCCATGAACCCTTGCTTAAGGGCTGCAGGATCACCCTATTTAGCCCTACAACATGCAAGAACGAACACAACCAAATCAGACCAATAAGTGCGGGGAAAGTAACACTCCCTCTATGCAACAGAGAAATAATAATGTCCTGGAAAGCACGGAAAGCTTGAGTGCCCCTGTGTTACTGCTACATGACAGCAGCAATTCAGCTAACCATGTGTAGCGAGCACACGGCACTACAGTCAAAGACTAGAAAAGCACCCGAATGCTCTCCCAACGTTAAGGTATCAGCAGGTGCTTGG
This sequence comes from Etroplus canarensis, assembly GCA_015106775.1. Classification (NCBI taxonomy): domain Eukaryota; kingdom Metazoa; phylum Chordata; class Actinopteri; order Cichliformes; family Cichlidae; genus Etroplus; species Etroplus canarensis. Next base: position 24,979 of record VUQH01009858.1, read on the forward strand.
CAGAAACTACCGAAAATGTAAAGTGGACCGATAATGGAAGCTTCTGCTGTGTGATTTGCTTCATTCTGGGCAGAAACAGAATGAAGCAACACTATCAGGCTTCTAGATGTAGGGGAAGTTAGGAACACTTAACCAGTGTCAGACGTAGTCAGGAATTCTTTCAACATCTGCACATCTGCTTTTGAAGTAGCCAATTAAAACACATCAAACCAGAGTGACTCGAGACATGTTGACGTGTATATGTGATGGTGTGTCGGAAGAGTTGATCTGACAAGCACCTCTTACGTTTATTCGCGCCTGGTAGGAAACGGTCCCGGCTGAGTTGTTGCAGATGCAGCGGTACACTCCGCCGTCGGGGACCTGCGTCTGGCTGATGTTGAGGTGGCTCACTACGTGGCCTTCGGCGTTGGTGTAGTAGGAGATCCGGTGGCGGCTGTCCCGTATCACGGCCTCGTCATCCAGGGTCCACGTCACCCGCGGCTCTGGCGTGCCCTTCACGGTGCATGACAGCGACACAAACTCGTTGATGTTGTAGACCTTCTCGCTGAATGACGCCAAAATCTTGGGGGTTCCATCTGCAGAGGAGGAAGAAGATTCACACGGGAATGTACATTTTGTTATTCTGCACTCAGCCCCCTCATAAGGCAGGAATACAAAACCAAATCTGATGCCTCTTTAATGAGAACCTTTTCCAAATGTGCACTCCTTTTCAGCGGAACACATGCACGCCTGCTGTGTAAAAAAACAGTCAGAATGAGGAGAAGATTAATCCAGCTTCTTTCTCTGGCTCCACAACATATTGATTATCAATATTCTCCTTATATTGCTGTGGTTATGGGAGACACTGCAGCAGCAACACCTCATGTATAGCTCAACAGTATGAAAGGCTGTAATAAAAAGGGCTGTTTCCTACAGCAAGGAGCTGCACATGTGCGCACACACACACACACACAAACACATACATATACATATATATATATATATATATATACACACACACACACACACACACACACACACACACACACACACACACATACATATAAAAAA
>VUQH01009865.1:8773-35879 GCA_015106775.1 Etroplus canarensis
AAACAAAGCATAAAAAGAAAAAAAAAAAAAAAAAAAAAAAAAAAATCAGTGAGCCCCCTAAAATGTATTACACCTAAAGTAACAAAACCTGTTTTAATAATGTAAGGAGTACAAAGCAGAGAGATGTGTTAAAATGTAGGGAGTAAAAGTAAAAAGTTGTCAGGAAAATAAATACTCAAAGGACAGATATGTGAAAACTCTACTTAAGTATTTGTACTTTGTTACTTCACACCTCTGGATATGCGAACGGGCTTCCTGCACTCAACCACACCTGGGAATAACCCACAATCAACAACCATGGAGCTCAATTACTGAATAACTTACAGGTTCATTTCTTTGGTACCCAATTTAGACTGACAATGAGTGACATATGGGTCAACCCATGTCAGCCAGCTCTCCTTCATACAATTCCTCTTAAAACATGGGCCGAAATCTGTCTGGCTCTCTGTCAATGCATACTGCGATTAGGAATGGAATTACATTTATGTAATACTATAATTTCCAATTGTGACTTAACAAATTGGACAAAAAAATGAGAGAGGGAGAGGCACATTAAATGGACCCGAGACCTATGCAAGGCTGCAGCCTAAAAGTGGTATAACATTACTTTAGTTGTGGCAGAGAAGGAAACTGCAGTGCTTATTATCCCATCTCAAAATTTCCATATCTGGAGACTCAAATCATTAATCACTGAGTCAAAACTAACTTCTCCAACCTTCAGGCTATAGCCACCATCTACTCGCCATAACCCCAGCCAGTTTCAGCCCAGACCTGCCCAGCCAACATGAATCCAGCTTACTTCAGTTCCCTGTCAAAGCAAGGTCAGGGGTTCCTTGGGGTTTCGTGGGGTTTCACATCAGTGCAGAGTTGGACAGGGGCAGGCTGTCAGTTTGATTGACAGCTGGGCCTCACGCTTATAAACTTTAATGGCTCTTGTCAGGGTACCCCAGGGGCCCCCCAGCCAGCAGGTATGGCAAATGTGCACACATAGATACGCAAGTGCATTATATACAAGCCTGCATCACATCAGCCATGGTGACATTTCTGTTTATTTGAGTTGGTGGTACTGGCCTTGCCGGGACTTCTGTCTCTTGATACCACAAAATGTATACAGCAGTCTTTGACATGAGAGGTGGGAAAGAAATGCCCTTTAATGATGGTTTGACTGATTATCGAGGAAGTCTACTTCTCTGTGTGATGCAGCTATCCAAAGCAAAAGTCCCTGGCCAACAAAACCGAGACACCATGGAAAGCCATGAGCTGAGAGTGAGGAATGTGGCCCGGTAAAAACATTCCTAAGGGAGGCTGAAACCAAAACAGTGGAAAAGACGAGGAATTCCACTTGTTCAGCAAAGAAAAAGTGCACAAGGCATCTATTGTTTACTGTTGTGTCCATGTGCAGTCACTAAAACTAGTTGATTATGTTATGCTAAGTGAACAAGGTAATTATGTGCATTGTGTAAAGCAGGCAACCTTTTTTGGAAAAAAGGTGTGGGTTTGCCTTGTAGTTGGGGGTAGCGGGGAACAGCAAGACCCAAAGGGGGACAGGTGAAGTCCAGCGTCTTACTGTAACTGAAGTGTAAACACACAGAATAACCTCATTGACAGCTGGTAACAATTAGCATATTAGCCAGTTGTTTATCAAATAATTACTAACAACCGTGGTTCTAACCGGGCCAACATCTGTTTGTGAGCAATCATCAATTAGTCTCGAGTTCAGAGTTGATTAGTGTAGTCGCCAATGCATCATTCATGAGCTAGTCAACTACAGGGACTTCACCATTATGCATTACATTGGTTGGGCTGAATAAGAGCCTGTAAAGTCCATTCAGCAATTTTCTTCTCTCTGTTTTCCAGATAATTTGAGCTGCTTTCAAAAGAAACCTAATATCCATTATAGCAGAGCTTGTATTAACCTGCCAAAGGAAGTACAGCTATAATTCTCACACAAGTAAAGAGTAAAACACGGAAAGTACAAGCTATGCAGGAGGAGAAGAGGGAGCATTTCTCAATGCAAAATTGTAGCGGTCTTTTAACACCTACAGTGCATAATACAGTGAAAAGATTCAGAGAATTTGGAGACATTTCAGCGTGTGTGATCCACTGTTGAACGGATGTGATCTTTGAGCCCCCAGGTAACACTGCCTAAAAGAACCGTCATGTTAATGTGACAAACATAGCTACTTGGGCTCAGGAGTACTTCAAAAAAACACTGTAATTTAACAGTCCATCACTGCATCCAGAAATGCAACTTGAAACTGTATTATGCAAGGAGGAAGCCATACATCAATGCTGTGCAAAAACACTGCTGAGGCCTCTGGGCCTGAGTTCATCTCAGATGGACCAGAAGACTGTGGATCTGTGTACTCTGGTCAGATGAGACCACATTTCAGCTTGTTACTGGAAAAAAAAAGATGTGTGGAAGTTCTTCGTGCCAAAAATGAAAATGACAGTCCAGATAGTTACTAATGAAATGTGCAAAAGTCAGCATATGTGATAGTATGAGCCCGCAGCATGGGTGAGCTGCTTGTAGGTGAAGGTACTATTGACTCGGGTGTAAATTAAGAAGTTAGAGAGACACGTGCTGCCATCAATGTGACGTTTCTTCCCGGGACGCTCATGCTTATTTCAGCAAGACAATGCCGGACCACATTCTGCACAGGTTACAACAGTGTGGTTACGCAGACACACTGTGTGTGCTTGACTAGCCTGCTGCCAAGTCCAGATATATCTCCAACTGCTGAGAAGCTAAAGTGTTACATCACGCAAGAATGGGCATGCAATGGAAGATTTCTAACTGCAAAGCTACAACAATTAATATCTTCAGTTCCAAAATGATTAAAAAGTGTTATCAAAGGAAAGGTGATGTAACACAATGGTAAACACGCCTCTATCCCAACGTTTGTTGAGTGTGTTGTAGCCATCAAATTCTAAATTTGTGTATATTTATATAGTAGAAGTTAAGTTGGTTGGTAAAACTACTGAAAATCTTTTTATTTTTGTCAATTAAGTAAATAGAGAAAGGTTCACACGAATTAACATATCACAGATTTTAGTTTTTGTTGCAGTTTGGAAAATATCCCAACCTTTCTGGAAATGGGGTTTATACAGGATAGCAGATCTGGGGCTTTGCAGTATAATGCTAATCCTAATTTAAGTAAATGTTAATTATGATGACTCATCGGTCACTCCAAAATGGTAAACCAAAGAGAAAAACTTCCTGGCACCAAAAGTATCACTGAACACACATTTTATGATCCAAGCTGCAGTATGAGCTATAGTTAGATCAGAGTTCCTGCTATGGTGATGTATTGGGATCAGGACACCTCCAGACAATACAAACCCCCAGGCAGTTTGAAGCAACATAAACAAAAGCACAGCTGACCAGCTAATCCAGCTGTGGTCTTATGCCTCAGTCCACTCCGCCAACACACACACGTGCACAAACTAAAATATAGTGTCTAGGAAAAAAACCTACTCAGTCATCAAAATACACATTTTCTTCTGACTGTTATTCACTCGATGCCCAGATGGCCTTGACCTAACATCCAGAATGGTGAGGCTACACTGTTCTTAAAATTCCAGGCTTTAAGATTTTTTTGCCATTACCAGAGCAGAAAAAAACAAAACAAGAAAACAAGACTTCATCCTTTCCCTCTAGCTCAATCCCCCACTGACGTTTTCCATCAACATTCCATGTCCATTACAGAAACCTTCGCTGAGATTACGTTAGAAACACTTGCTTCCTGCTGTTTTGATCTGATCGGGGACATTTTAGCCCCCTTTTTTTCTTTTGCTGTCAGCTATCAAAGCAGCAAACAACTGAGTGATCTGCCTTTGTTCAAACAGCTGACATCACTTGCAGCCAAAGAGCCAGCCGGTGCAAATCATGCAAACTCTAGTTCTATACTTAGCAAGTCAAAAACATCTACATTTGTGTCCTTCTCAACTTTATTAGAACCAGTCTGCTAAATCAGCCATGCCAATAAGGCTTTCTGTACAACATTTTCTGTCAGGCCGCTGCATGATATATTTAAAGTTATTCCTTGAGATTCCGAAAAATAAGAGATGAAGCCATGTTGTTGGGTTTGTATACTAGACAGGTTTATTAAAAAAAGCTGCTGAGCTATTGTTCCAGACTTTGAAGACCTGCGCAGGTACAACACTCTGTACAGATGGTTAATAACAAAAGTTTCCTCCCTCCTAACTTCAAATGATTGCTCCATTTCCTTTTATTATCGGATCCCTAGACCCAGGCTGACCCTGTTGGAAGAGGTGTGAGGGTAACCACTTTCAGATGTGTATCAGTGACAGGGCCCTGGGTGAGAGAGGTGCCCTACAGAGCAGAGGCAATTGACACTCCCTGCCTCCTGCCTATTTTCAAATTTTCAGCTCCCTATGGCACTCATCCAGGTACCTCCTCCAAACCCCTGCCGAGGCCAGTGCTCTACAGGCTGCTGAAATTTTAGAAGTAAAGACCCTGGCCTAAAATATTATTTTTGCTGCAGGGCGGTATTGTGAGTAACGAGAGTGTCCTTCAAGCTGGAAGTCATGTGCACTAGCCTCCGTGACAGCAAAAAGCATCCGCCCTTCTGAAGCATCCTTGAATTCCTGAAGCCTTAACAGATGTAATGGCAGTGTTATGCACTGCAGCTCTGAGTCATTGGTGGGCAAAGTGCAGGTAAACAGTTAAATTATTAAATATGGCCTGCAAGTTTACTCACTTCGTATGAGCTGTAAGCTGCTTTGACTGGTCTGGCACACAGCAAAGTCTTCTTTTTAAAAAGGAACAGTCAAGGGTTTAAAACATTGCCAACACATTTACACTGCAGTTTGCTAAGCTCCAGCAGTGACACTGTAATGTTAATCTTAGATTACATTCCAAAATCTACAGGAAAAAGGCCATGTTGTTGCTGGTTTTTTTTACAACACAGTTCTGTTCATAATTTTTATGGACAGAATTTCTAGGCACAGCCAAAGGGCTGAGGGTGTCAGATTCTGTAGACTCAGGATCTCGTCTCTGCTTTTTGCAGATGATGTTTGCACTGAGGCAGTTTAAGTGTGAAGTGGCTGGGATGAGAATTAGCACCTAAAAGTTTGAGGCCATGCTTCTCAGCCAGAAAAGGGTGGAGTGCCCACTCCGGGTTGCGAATGAGTTACTGTCCCAAGTGGAGAAATTCAAGTATCTTGGGGTCTCATTCACAAGTAAGGTAGGAAGGGAGTGGGAGACTCACAAACGGCTACACTGCGGATGTTGTATTGGTATGTGAACGTAAAAGCATGCCTGCCGATTTACAAATTTATCATGGCCACAAAGTCTGGGCAGTGACAGAAAGACTGAATGCTTCCACCAAAGTGCGTCTGTTCCTTAGAGATAGAGTGAGGACCCTGGTCATTAGGAAGGGGCTCCAAGCAGCGCCGCCACGCCTCCATATTGAAGGGAGGCAGCTGAGATGGTTTGGGCGTCTGACTAAGACGCTTCCCTGGCACCTCCAAGGTGAGGTGTTTCAGGCATGTCCAACTGGGACCCATGACACGATGGAGAGATAACATCTCTCAGCTGGTTTGGGAACTCTTTGGTGTTACCCTGGTTGGAGGAGGTGGCTGGAGAGAGGGAGATCTGGGCATCTCTGCTTAAACTGCAGCCCCAGGCCCAGGGATGCACCAATACTACCTTTACATGGCTGATACAGATTCATAGGTAAACATCCCATACTCATGCAAACGATTTTCTGTTTCATTCATGCAGGATTAGGTTATTTAGGACTGAAAAAAAATGCTTTTTTCTTTTTTATGAGCACTCGTGTTAGCCTGAATTAAACTTTCCCAAGAAATTTGTCATTAACATTGTGCCAATGCACAACATGAGATAATGTGCAGTCAAGTAGGTGGTCTGTATGTATTTCAAATTGCTCTATATCAAAAAACAAAACTGCACAGCTCTGTGTGTTAGTACTGTTCTGAATGTCTCACTTGGTAGAAGATAATGGCTTTAGCAGGTACGGAAAGGAATCCAGTGACAACAAACACTCCAAGGGTGCACTTGTGGCTAAGACTGCCGTAACAGTTTAGAGTGGTCACTTTCTGAAAATAAACCAGCTTAATAAAATGTCAGTCTGGGTATTAATTCAAGAATCTCCACTTCACATCACAGTTAAGTGATCCTTGAGCAATGAAACAGATATATGATATCAGCCTCTACATGAGCTGGAAGAAAACTGGGTTGCTATGAATCACAGAGCATGAATGTTTGTTCAGTTTCACTACCCGACTTACACACTCTCACAATTAACCCTCTGCCAGGAAATCCTCCCTCTGATGTGTTTGTGTAAAATATGTTTTCGATGCTGACCTCCTGGTGGATGAAGAAAACATGAAAAAGAGGTTGGGATGGATCAGAAAACCTGCAGTTGTCACAGAACTGAACTAGCATGCCATGCATTAAAAGTTGTTGAAGGATAATGATTTAACCCCCCCCTCCCCTTTATCAAATCTATTTTTACAGTTTTAAAGTAGTAAAAAGCTGCCGTTATGTGCAATAATATAAGAAAATGCAAGACATAAACTTAAATATCAAATCCTAAAATATTTCCGCAGCAAAACAAGAATTGCATCCTTGCTCAGTTGCACAGTTGCAGCACTTTTTTGTTTTGGTATCGGTGAATTGAAGGGTACACAAAAGGTCTGGAGTTTTACTGCAGTGGAGGAACTCAAGATCCAAACTCCACTGTAGCAAAGTGATTTTTCTAACTTTCAAAGCTGCCAAAAATCAGAATGTTGTTTAAAAATATATTATGAAACTTCATGCTCCAAACACTAATGAAACAGACTCTCTTAAACACAAAAGATGAACTATCCATCCATCTATTCATTTTCTTCCGCTCATCGGACTCAAGGTCATGTGGGGACTGCAGCCTATGCTAGCTGGTGGGGTACACCCTGGATAGGTTGCCAGTTTATTGCAGGGCTAACACAGAGAGAAGGCAAATATTCACACCTATGGACAATTAAGAAACCCCAATTAATTCAGTGGTTCTCAAACTTTTTTTTGAAATAAGCTTGTGCCTCACATCTCACACCCCAGAATTTTATCAGTCACAAACAATAAAAAAGGATTCACAGTGAATATTGATTAAATAAAGGTGCGTATTATCAGCGCAATAGCATCAGCAAACATTTGCTTGTTTCTTTTTGTGCCGTGAAGCCGGGGTACCCGGTGAGAGCCCACGTAGGCACACAGACAGCATGCAGGCTCCACATGCAAGGATGGCAGATTTGAACCCAGGACCTTCTTGCTGTGAGGTGACAGTGCAAACCACTGTACCACTGTGTTGTCCTCCTCAAAAAAAAAAAAAAACTTAAAAAAACACAAGCCTATTGAGGATATCAATGTGCAAATCTGGACATATGCCTGTAGCATCATGCTGCACATCAGTGATGCTGGATTCATTTGTGAAGCGAGGGGCCAAAAGCACCAAAACTGCATATCTGCATAAGCCATTTCAAAGTAATCCCATAAAATACATTGACAGGCATGATTTTAAACTTGATTTTCATGAGGATTTCTGATATGGAAACACAATCGCCAGCCAATAATGCAGAGATTTACAATGCCACACAACTGTCCTCTCATCAAAATGTGATGGAGAAGAAAAAAAAAAATCAGGGAATGTACTGTATTAACAATAAACTTTATTTTGGAAACAAACAAGTAAACTTTACATTTAAATACGAAGCATTTTATGTTTGCCTGCCTTATTTCATCTTATGTTCTAGAGTGGACAAGAATGATTCAACCATGGATACCATGATCCACAACAAAAAAGGTAAACTAGGGGGCTGGCAAGACAATAGCCTGTTGAAACCACTACTTTGCATACTGTATGTGACTGGTATTACAACCTTGGAAAAATCTTTGTGGTGTTGGCATGAAGTGAAACCACAATTCCAGATACTTTACATAATGAGTGACAGCAAAAACTCAACTCTGCATTTCATTTACTCTGCAAGTTGTAGTATATTCATTCACTGGAATTGTGATATTTCAGCTGTTATAGTCACACCATTGTATTTAATGCCTTGCTCAAAGATAGTTTGACAATAATTTATTAGAATATTTTGAACATTCTCTCTCCCTTTTGCCTCACATCTTACCTCATTGCCAAGCAGAGCAGAGACGCAGGCTTCAGAGGCATCACATATGGCTGTGAGGTCGTGACCCCCCTCCAAGGCAAGCACCAGCCGCCCGCCCGCTAGACCCATCAGCTGCCTGGTCAGGTAGCCAAGGCCTGGATAGACAGGAAATGACAGCAGAGAGAAGGAGGGAGAGAGAAAGAGCAAGAGAAAAAAGAATGAAATCAGGGAGAATTGGTGTTCAGTCTCTCACTTCCTTTTTGGATATTGATCAAACAAAAAAGACATAAAAATGGGTTGGAGCGTGGATGAAGGAAGGGGCGGGCTGTATCAGAGAGAGAGAGGAAGAGAGAAAGAGAATGCACTGTGGATTTACTAGGGGCAAAAAACAAGCCCTAATATGAGCCAGGTTTAATTTTAATAAATGTGGCTTTGCGTTTAGTCTTGGTCGCAGCCTTTGATGTTTTTCCTCTCAGAAAGGGGGGAGTTCTTATATATGCATTCAGCCATACTTTATTCCCCCCAAATTCTACCATATCCTCTCTTCCCGCAATCCTCTTTAAAAGCACCCATATCAACCCCTTTGACAAGCAAGAGCCCTGGCTCTTATTTGAGATCTGCAGGATAGTTTTAGAAAAGCTCGTTGCTGGCACGCCAAAGTCTACAAGTCAGATATACAGAAAAGAGCCGAGTAATGTTTGTGTGTCTTTCCTACTATTTGAAAGTGGTACTGCATTACATGAGATAGTATATGCTTTGTATGATTTAATTCTTAGAGAAAAACTATTTTATCTAAATTATATATAATGCGTTTAAAAAAGTAATTAATTGGACATGTCCCATCAGTACTCACATTTGGCTGTCACTTTATATCCTCCCAGTGGTGGGGCATGTCCGTCTACTGCATCAAAGCCAGAAGATACCAGAACCATGTCGGGGGCAAACTCATTTGCGATGGGCATGACCACCGTCCTGGGAAAAGCAACAGAAAAACAATGAAGAATAAGGTAATGTATTCATGGTGATGACTTTAATGAAAACGCCACCAGTTTTCTGAAGTTGTACGATTTTTAGCTCTTATTTTCCAATTTTCCAGCCTTACAATATACTATTTAGAGAAAAGTTGAGCCACCTACATACTACACCTACAGGAACTACGCAATCCTATTCTAAATCCATAGGTCCCCCCTTTGCTTTCTGTAAGTATTTGCAGTGTGTCTGTGGGACTTTCTGCCCATTCATCCAGAAGAGTATTTGTGAGGTAAGATAGTGATGGGGGGGCTGGCTCACAATCTCCATACTAGTTCATTCCAAAGTTGTTGATGGGGATGAGGTCACAGATCTGTGTGGACAAGTCAAATTCTTCCAGCCCAAACTCATCCAAGCATGCCTTTTTGGACCTTGCCTTGTGCACTGGGGTACAGTCATGCTGGAACAGATAAGTGCCTTCCTTCAGCTTTGGAAGCATAGAATTGCCCAAAATGTCTTGGTAAGCTGAAGCATTAAAATTTCGCTCCATCAGATCCATCAGACTCCCTGATCGAGAAGTTTGATTTGTCACTCCACAGAACGTTTCCACTGCTCCAGAGTCCAGCAGCAGTGTGCTTTACACCACTCCAGTCAATGCTTGACATTGTACTTGGTGATGTAACGCTTGCAGTAATATAAATGAGGTTCCTGGCACAACTTCATCTACTTCCAAGGTGCACGGACAGGAGGAAAAAGTCTGAAAATGATAAAATTCCAGCAACAGTTGTAGCATAAAGAATTTAAATAAATAATTTTTTATTAATAACAAAGTTGTTCTTTATGCTGAATTTTATCCTCTTCAGATGTAAGGTTTGCACACAGCTGCTCAGCCATGGAGACCTATGACATGAAGCTTCTGATGCACAGAGGAGGTATGGAACTCTGCATTTACTGAGTCAACAGACCACTGGTGACTTTTACACACTATGTGCTTCAGCGCTTGGTGACCCCGCTCTGCAACTTCATGTGGTCTGCCACTTCATGGCTGAGTTGCTGTGGTTCCTAAATGCTCCCACTTTGCAAGAATATCTGTTACACTTGAATATCTAGGAGGGAAGACATTTCATGACCTTTGCAATGGTGGAATCCTATTACAGTACCGCGATGGAATTCAGCGAGTTCTTTAGAACGACCCATTCTTTCACAAATGTTTCTAAAGGCAGACCGCATTGTTAGGTAATTAATTTTATACATCTGTTTCAATGGGACTGAATAAAATACCTGAATTCAATGATTTAGAGGTGTGGCCCAACACTTTTGTCCATATAGTGTCTCAAGCATGTATGAGTAAAAGTGCATGCATTCACTAATTATTTGGCTTCCTGTTCTCAACAGGAAGGCCAGAAAGCAGAGGTAATTTAAAAATCCAGCGTTGCTCAAAAACATCCCAAAAAGCTTGGTGATAAGTGAGGTTAGACTTTGTAGAGGAACATTCTCTCTACTAATTTTTACGCCCCACTGACTTTTTCAAGTAAGCCTATTAAAAAGTCACACTACATTTCATTGGCATTCTTCGATTAGAATATTCTTGAAGTGACGCATTTGTTTAATATTTCAACTAAATGACAGGGTGACTGGACTGCCAACCAATTATGTATTTCTAAAAAAGATCATTACATACAGTACAAAGCTTAGATTTTTTTTTTTTTTTACAAAAATGCTGTTTAACCCACAAGCAAAACCACCAAGCCCCAGATTTCAAGCTTTAATTATAATACTATTAGAGATTGTCCCATGTGAATATAAACAGTTAGTTTTTCCCACTACCACATTTCAAATACACGAAACTATGTCAAAGGATGAGGAACTCACAACTAAATATACATGGACATTCAAGAGGCACCAGCACTGAAACACTCAGGACTCAAAAGTCAGTGGTGGATGTAACATATAACGTAGTGGTTTGCATATTCGCCTCACACATGTAAGGTCATTGGTTAGATACCGAGCCATTGTACAAGCAAACCCAGATAAATGCGAGGATTGCATAAGGAAGGGCATGTGGTCTAAAATCTGAGCCAATTTATATATGTGAATTCATCGGCTGTGGCGACCCCTTGGGGAAAAAAAGGAGAAGCCAGAAGTATCTTTACAGATGTTTTAAGTTGTAATCCAAACACTATAAAATAAAGATTTATAAATAGTTTAAAATGATAATTTCTTCTTTTAGGAACTAATAAAGAAATAAAATAAGGGAAAAGAATGACTGACTTAGTTTCAGTAAGCTAAATGCACAAGGATCTCTGTTACCGCTAATGGAAAGAAGACAAGTGTGAGGAGGACTGCTTTTAAAATAAATATACTGAGGAAAACCTTCAGCGTTCTTACTTTCTTGTGATGTTAATTTCTTCCACTCTGGAGATGATACATTTCATTTTTTACTATGAATGAATTGTTGCATTTTTGATTTTTTTAAAATGGCATTTCTCTCCATTTCATGGTTTTCAAAGCAAACATCCAACTAATCAGTTTGTTTGTACAGTATGTGTGTGGTAAGGAAAACTTCCACATAAACTTTTGAAGTGGAAACTTTGGAAATTTAGTGCAATGCCCTGCATGAACCTTACATAAAAAGGAAAAACGGAAGGGCAGATAATTGCATATGTGTATGCGTGTTAAGCATGGAAGATAGCTAAGACTGGATGGGTGTGGTGAATGAGGGCTGCTTGTGTACAACCTTCATCTGAGTGCCTGTGCGCAATGTGTCATATGCAGAAATCAAATCAACAGGGGAATAGTGTGTGTAATGATTCACTGTAAGCTGCGGTTGGAAAATCCAGTCCGGTTTATATGATGACCATGTTTGGGGAAAAAAGGGCATCAGGAATGTGTGTTTATTTCTAAAGCAGATTTGAACATAAAGATATATGAATTATCTTTTGAAATCATCTTTTAGGATGGTGGACACAGTGCTTACAGTACTGTGAAAAAGTCTTAAGCCACCCCTCATTTCTTTGTATTTAGAAGAATGGGAAATAATTGCAATGATTTATTGAACTATGTAAAAGAAAATGTAGTTTATAAGGTAAAAAGAGGGTTTGTACAATTCTGACAAGCTTGAAATTCAAAATTTGGTAAGTCCACCTTAATTTTTCTGTCAAGATAATCCCACACTGCTTGAATAATTTTGAGGTCCAGGCTCTCCGTAGGCCAGTCCATGACTGATTGGGTTCCACTGTGCGATTTACTATCCAGGTAGGTTTTTACTACACTGGCAGTGAGTTTAGGATCACTGTCGTGCTGAAAATTAAGCCACTGCCAACTGAATGCTTTCCGGAGGATATTGCACAGTGGATCAAAATCTGAGGGGACTTTTCTGCATTCATAATTCCATCCATTTTAACAAGATCCCCTACACCACTGGCTAAAATGTTGGCCAAACATGACAAAGCCTCCACCATGTTTTACAGATGGCTGTAGGCTGTACCTGTCTCCAGACCTCCTCTGTACGTACTGAACGATCGGAACAACAATATCTCAAATTTCAATCCATAAGACCTGTATTCACTGATTTTTTCCCCAGTCCATTTTTTGTTATTCATCATCCTTTTCTACCTTTCCTTGAGAATGGCTTTTTGATTCCACTGAGACTATTTCTAAACAGGCTTTGGTGAAGAGTAGATGAAGCAACTGAAGCGTCAGTTGTATCTCTCAGGTTCTGTGTTTTGCAATTTCTTAAGGACATGCCTTCCAGATACTATTTGTCTGATGTAGAGCATTTTTAGGCCTGTCACTTCTTCGTTTGTCCCTTACTTCTGCAGTTTCCTCATTTTTTTAAGCACACACTGCACACCATGTCAAGATTGCCAAGTTTTCAGCTAAAAGCTCTTTACGAAGCAACTTGTTGGTGAAAAATACTTATATGTAAGTCAAACTTTGTTATCTTTGGCGTTATTCAGAGATTCAACAAAAGAAATGGGAACAAATGAGGTGTTTTTGCAACAGGGTGCTCATGAAGTGCCTAAGGATACAATTTGAAATTGAATAATTCAAGCATAAAAAAGGCACCTAACACAAAGGATAAACCAGTGTTATGTCTACAGATAATGGACAACTTAGGCTTAACAAACATAAAAAACAAACAAAAAAAAAACATGTAGCTTAAAAGACATTCCTCTGGAAAAACAAGGACTAGACTGAAAAGGAGTGAAAAAAGCAGCCAATGTCCAAGAAAAACTTTGAAAGACCTTCCAAATGCCCAGAGAACTATTGCTAAAGACCACTTTAAAAAATTACATGAAAGTCTGACTCCTTGGAAGCAAAATGCGAAGAAATGAAGGGTGACTCAAGACTTCTGCAAGGTACTAATGACAAACCAGCTAATTGTTTAAAGGACAAAAATAACACAACTAAATAAGAAAACTTATTACATAATTCAAAGTTTTTTTGGATTCTATAAATTAGAACTCCGTAATAATCAATTCTTGAACTAGTCTCTAATAACACGAGTGGCACAGACGTATCATGTGACATAGTATTCTGGTTCAGCATAATTTACAATGTCTAACTGAGTTCATAAATAGTTGGACTTACCAGATGGCAAAACAAGTGTCTCTCTGTCATTCGCTGTGGGACCTCTAGCTTTGCACAATTTTTTTGGGGGACTGGGATATTTGGGCAAGTAGTGTTTTGGTGAGGTCTGCGAGTGATGGAGTACCACAGGGTTCCGTTGTAGGTCCCCTGTACTTTGCTGACCTCAGGAACACGGTGCTGGTTTGCCAGCTGTGGGTGAGCAGCATGCCCTGAGCTCCGTAGGCCACAGGTTTTTCCATCTCTCGCTCACCACCAAATTATAGCTCTGAGCTGTGCACACCCCACCCCCCACCACAACACAACACTCATATATACACACAGCTGTCTGAGGGAGAGGTGGGAGGTAGCACTGGGAGGTTTTTGGGAGTCCCAGACAGTAAGGATATGCAGAGTCTGTGCGTCACTGTGTGCTAACGTGCATCTGGCAACATTTCAGAAGAAAACGTCAGGCCAAAGATGATGTATGGGTTTCACTGAGAAAATAGATAAAGTGAAAAAGAAGGTGGACCTAACTGAGTCAATACATAAATAAATGCTGGATGAGCGAGGTGAAAGATACGACATGCAGTGACATGACTGCTGTCAACAACACAAATCTGTTCATGAGTAGAACTTGATACAAATAACTATGTGAATTTATGTGAAATTCTCAGGCAAATATTTTCTTTATTTGTTACATACTCACACAAATCACTAGATTCACAGAAGCGCACAGCCTTGGCCCATTAACATTCGGGCCATAAAGACCCCACACTAAAGGGAGCTGGCCACAGACGCTTATGTGGCCTGACACACGAAGCAGTGGGAAACCTTGACTGCCAAGGATACTTCAACCACAAAGGGCTCCTCCACCCCCCTCCTCCAACCTTGAACACAGACAGCAACAGTTCTGGTCACAATGCTGAAAACTGCTGGTGTCAACAGTCCCAGACCCCACCCCCTGGAATAATATCCTGACATTTACACAAATAAAAAGCCACAGTAATCAATTACCAGACTGGCAGAAAGGGAAGTAAGTGGTTTTAAGAAGAACTAATTGTGCGTGAATCAGAGGCTATGCATGCAGAGATGAAAAAGACTTGTTGTTAATTAAGGGAGGGGAGAGTTTACGACTGAGCCGTAAGCTATGGGACATCCTGACCAAAGAGGGTGCAATCTAAACCACTGCTGGCTCTTTCCCAGTTAGATTTAACTGCAAATACAATTACGTGCCAGTTACGTGGTATAAAGTTTTGTTTAGCATTGTTTGGCTTACCTAGCAACAGGTGCACATGTGTCAGCTGAGTCTGTATGCACAGAAAGCATGAAGGAATGCTGTAAGTTTACTGGACTTCAGCACTTTATCATTGCTGTTTGCAAAGTTGGGAGTCATCTCCACAAGCCAAGATAAGCCTGATGACATCACTGGGGGTATTTTCTCAAGCTTTAGAAAGAAAAGGAGGCCTTTTTCATAGAGTGAGTAGTATTCCCAATGATGCATTACCAGATTTTCATGCATGAAATCTATGACGGTGAATACATTTCTTCCTTTGTTCTTTTAAAATGCTGACTTCTAACTTGACCATGCTCAGCCTCATATGTCTCTTTTCATTTACTCTGCTCCAAATAATTTCTCCTTGTCTGATTCCAATGAGCACATTCAGTTTTTGGCACTTGTCACCCAACATGATTTCAAGTGTGTACACTTACAAAAGTTAACACAGCAAAAGGTCCTGGCATAGTGGTAATTTTCTGAGCCAAGAAAAACTTCCTCTCTCGGGACTTCACATCTTTGTGTAATTACTCTAGTCCCTAAGATATGGATTGCCAGATCCTGATTATACCCCTTGATCCAATGCACGTCTTGTTTGTAACATAAAAGAAAAAATGGCTGGAAGGTGGTAATGTGATGCAACGCAGGATGAAAAAGAAAAGATAAAGCATTACTATTGTATTGTTTTGTTAATATGTCACATAGATGACTGGTTGCTTAATTGTAAACAATAATCTACTTTCCCAAAACATGTCACTTTTTAGATATTTAAAGGCTTGAAAGCTCAAAGAACTTCATCCTCATCTATCCAGCCTGGCAAAGCTAAAGTTGGAGGAAAATAAAGATGTTGTCCTTTAGAGGGAGCAGCACTTGTCAAACTAGCAAGCAAAGGGTTAAACTGCAGGCTTCCCTCCTTCGTTCATAAAAAAAAAAAACGTACAGGAGAGCGGGAGAAGAGAGAGAATAAGAGAGCGAAAAACTCACACACGCACACTTACACTTCAAAGCCCTGTCATCTGGCACTGCAGAGAGCTGGTTTGAATTAAATTTAATTCTCCTCCTCTCTCGTCTTTCCAAGTTCATGGCAAAAGAGGAGGTGGGTGGGGTGGGGGTGGGGGTGAAAGAGAGAGAGAGAAAGAGAGAGAAAGAGAGAGAGAGAGAGAGACGGTGCTTCTGGTTTTCATTAGGGCCAATTTTCTTATCTTTTTTCTCTGTGCTTTCTGGAGGCTCAGACTTGATCCCCTGCAAATGCAACGTGGCACAGGCCAGAGGAGGAATAGGAAGGTGCTGGCTGCAAGGCACGCATCCCCTCCTCAAGACAGAGAGCGAGGAAGGAAAAGACCATAATACACAGACAAATAATAACACTGAAAGAGAGACTGTGCTCTTCAGGTGTTTGTATTTGGTTGTGCATGTTTGAGCATACTGATATAAAAAGGTGTGCTTGTGCATTTGCACATCTGTGCGTATTTTGCACACATTTATGCACCTATGTCTATATCAGGGCATGATGCATTAGTATAGCAATGTGTACATGCAAGAAGTATGCATGCATATATATTCATGTGTGCATGTGTGTAATGCAGGGAGTGTATGTGGCAGTTCTATGGCAGCTGCATGACAGGTTTGCTGATGTCCCTGCAGGGCCTATAAATTGTCCAATGCTGCTGAAGCCTCTGTGGATTCATGGCGACTCCTATGTCTCCCTTAGTTTATGACTTCAAAACGCTTCCATAATACAAAAAAAGGCTGCAATACTAACTCACAATCACATAAACAACTTAAGCAAACACAGAACACTATGCAAATGAGCACACACGTGTTCATCACAGGAGTGTTCGCCCCAGGACAAACACACATACCAAAACAAGGGTATTAAAAAAGTGGATCCAGATGATGTCAACATTGTTAGACCAGCGTGTGCTTGAGTGTGTTAAATGTATTATTATTAACAAATGGATGATGGTTAATGACAAATGTACATACTCGATTTTCTGAGGATAATTTGAATCAATTTGACATTTAAGTTATATCAGAGGTCTCTAAATTACAAAATTTCAAAATGGTTTATCGCATTATTAGTACTGGAAGGTTCTCAGTTATATTCATTTCAACTGTCAACACAGTCATTAAAATTTAAAAGGTGATTTGATACAGTTATTAGTCTTTACATGTGTGTTACCAGTTGGTGTGATTAAATCCCTTTGAATAATACTTTCTACCAGGGCAGAGGGAGCGAAAGAGTATCCCAGTAGCTACTGGCTTCAGTGATGGATTATAACTAATAACTTTAGTATGACATATATTATGTGGCTGTCATCATTGCACATGCAAACAGCAGGGTAGAAAGAGGAGGATGAGGAGGGGAGAGAAGAATCAAAAGGAGAGCGATGGAGAGTAAGAGCACACTGGGTTCTGGGGTGCATTAGGAAGCTAAGGGTGCTTCCGGGGGATTGCGTGCCTACAGCTGCGATAAGCCAGTGGCCTGTTGGTTTGATGTGTCAGGCTCAGGCCAGATGGACAGACAGTTGCAAACATGGACTCATCTTCAAAGAGAGCTGGAACAAATCCAGGCATGCTCCTTTCCAAATGTATGAACTAAAAATGTGTAAGAGACAGGTAAATGTCTGTGCTGAATCCATGCCTGTGTATGTGAGCACTTGTATGGAAGGTTATATACAGCCCTGGAGAGTGGACTCAATAGAAATCAGGCCAGGTGTGGGGGTGAGCACCATAACTTCTTAAGAGCTACCAACAGATAATGTTATACCATGCATTTCATACTTGAAGACTGTGACAAGAGGAATCAGACCATAACCAATTATTTGTACACCATTCTCTCTGAGACTCTTCCAAGGCAGATATGTGACAACAAGCTAAATTTACAGTTTGGCTATTCAGTCACAAATTCTCCTTAAAGCAGACAGTGATTTCATGTCTTACCTGAATGCAGACAGGTATTCTGCATCACCCATGGGAGGTTCTAGTCCTCCTGTAAAGGCCATGTTGACGTTGAAACCTTCACCTGCTCCACTGCCTATCTACAAAGCAAAAACACACGAATGGGTTTGTTCTGCATGGACTGACTGTAGACCGGGTCTGAAAAGTGAAGCCAATGTCAAAACAAAATGCCATAAACCTACATTCTATCTAATGTTCAGGAGGGGTAATGCTTTCATCACTTTATAGGAAAATGACTACTTCTCACTTGATCTATGGCCTCAGTAAACACTTTCTCAATGTGTTTATGGTCTCAGTTACAAGTTTTATGCCTTATTATGGTCAAATTTAGAGTAAAATAGATGAGTGAAACAGACAAAACACTGCATGCTTTAGGACATTTTGACATGAGTGTTAGAGCCACCTCTTGCAGGTTATTGTCCCAATGGCCAAAAATGCTTGGCTCATGGCTTCAAACGAGGCTTCACAAACTAATGAGTAATAATAAGGTGCAGTTTGCCACTAGGCGAGACAGGCAACTGCTTGGGGACACAGGCCAGCGGGGGACCTCTGAGAGCTGACAAATAGTGGCAATGTGCAAAGTTAGCAATGACAGTAGGAGAGACCTGACCTCCCAAAAGGGGCCCCACCTGACTCCATATATACTGTGATTAATCCTCTGTACTGGTACATTGTTCCTATGAAATGAAATGAAATGTAAATAATAAACAATAACTTGAGAAAGCTATCCCTAAGAAAAAAAAAGTTTAATTTGAAGAATTCTAATTCTTTAATGAGAAAGCTTTTTAAATTGATGTTATTAACATATGACTGTTGAACTGTTGGATTATTTATAACACAATGGTGAAGAAAGCTGGTTGAAGGGACGGCCTGACAATTTTTGCCTAGGGCCTCAACAGAGTCGTTGCCACTGTTTTGTTTTTTTTTTACAGTCTGTATCGGAGGTGAGCAGGCAAAGACGACAGACTGGAGGTCCCTTTTACCTCATCAGGTGCACCACTTCCAGGGAAGAAGTTCCCATCATCATAACGATGCAGAGACAAATAAAGGACACTGGGGTCAGCGTAGAAGGCCTGTTGGGTGCCATTACCATGGTGGACATCCTGGAAACATTAAAATGGGCATTTAGGGCAAAATGAAATGTGTCATTAAGAAATTAGCATATGATATTTTCAACATCAAACACGAGTGGCAAAATAGAAGCTGTCTTATGAGTAAAAAAAAAAAAAATCAAATGATCGGGAAAATGAAAAGATTTCACAGCAATAGGCCTATTAACCTCTGTACCTTCACTTAGACCAAATGAATGGTGTATGGAGTCCTATACTGCCAGACAGTCTATATCAGAGCTGCAGCCTGTTGTGACGTCAAAAAAGGATGCAGTACAATTCAATAAAGCACTCAACTTCAATAGTTCCTCACTTTTTCCAAAGACATCAATTAAATGACCCTATTTCCCTTGTCCCAAGAATGCTTTAATACACCAATTCTAAAAATGTCCCTGCAGCTGGAGGCAAGTGCCATGACAATGAGCTTGTTAGTTGTACTCAATGTTCCCCTGTGACAGACAGAGAGGAAATTAAAAGGCCCTTCAAAGGCTTTGGGGAATGGCCATGACCAGCCAAGGATGCCCCTGAACAGCATTGCTTCTGGACATGACAAAGGCTTCATCGTACCTTCTTATAAATTTCTTTGCGTCTCTTTGAAGAGAAAAGAACAACATCTGACCTAAATAACTAGACAATGCTAAAATGTCCATCAGTGGCTGGTATCTCCAAAACTTTTACAATTTAAAAACATCAAAAAAATTATTTAGTATAATAATAATTTTAGCATATTCTTGCAGACTCATAAATCTAGTGGCTATTTTTCAGATTTTTAATTAAAAGAAGATGAGATAGCTGTGCTTTTGTTAGATGACAGACTCATTCTTTGACACATCACATACAATTCAACTGCAATAATATTTTTCAGTCGTTATGCAGAAGTGATTTCTCTGAACTGAGAATAAGGAGAGGGTTATGGAAACTTAATCAGTGCAGAGGTTACATATTCTTGCGTGCAGTCCTCTAACAAAGCAACTGCTCTCGACTGTGATGATGCAATGCCTGGGTGGAATAATGGTTGGTCAAAAGCTGGCCAAAACAGGAAAGAAACCAACAGCAGTGGTGAACAGGAAGAGAAAAAAAATTAAGATCAAACATGTATGCACTAGAAGCACAGACAATGACTGCAGTGGACAGTTTTCATTATTTTAAACATTCATTTTCACTCCAAAGAAGTTCTTCGTTAATTTGACTTATGTCTTCCTCACCAAGGCTAAGCTAAAGGACCAATGACAGCACAAAGACAAACAAGAGTAGCACACATTACCAGTTGCACACATTTTTGACAGTAGTTCCAAGTGACAGCAGAAACTCTACAATACACTACCATGCCCGGACCTTTAGCCTACAACATTGTGTAGGGCCCATCAAAACAGTGGTTGAGCATCCTCCACATAGGTAGATTACTATGTAACAAACATCCCATTGAGAAACTCACCCAGTCTACGATGAGGATTTTACTGACGTTGAGCCTCTGCTGCAGGAGCTTGACTGCTATGGCGACTGAGTTAAAATAACAGAAACCCCTGAGGATTGAATAAGAGAAGACAGTAACAAAATAGTGGCATTTCTGAATTATATATTCAAGTTTGAGCAATATTGTGCTTATAGTATAATACTCTCCTGACAACTATCTTTAACAAAACACTGAATGCAAGTTATGTAAGAGAATAAGACAAACAAGATAAGATAATGCGCAGATGGTGGGAAGGTAAGAAAATACATCTAGAAGGGAATTTCTACAGCAAACTCATAATTTACTCACATAGGCGTGCTCTCCTCAGCATGGTGTCCGGGGGGTCGAACTACAGCAAAACCATTCTGCCAGGATAAAGATGAAGAAGAAAAAGATGATTATAGGTGATATCCCTGCTCACCTAATTTTAATCTTGGCTTTCTCTTTGAGCGACAGTAGGGTGAGACAGCAGTAGGAATTCTTCCTTGTCTTCAAAAATTCATTGTTATCTGGAAGGATAACCACATGAAAAAAAAAACATAAAAAGTGAATCTGGACATTTTTTTGACTGCTTATGAAACTTGGGGTCTTGGGATAGTGGCATCCTTTCGCAGCCTACAATGACTAGAGAGGTGGGATTTACCCTGGACAGGTGGCCAATCCATCACAGGGCTAACACGGGGAGACAGACAATCACACACTCAGACATCCAAACCTACTGCCAACTGAAAATCAACAATTAACCTAAAAAGCATGTGTTTAGTCTGTGGGAAGAAATCCATGCAGAAAAACTCTAAACAGAAAACACTCAGCTTGACCAGGAGGTTGGAATCCAGAACCTTTGTGGTCTATGGCAAAAGTGCGAACCACAACTGGAAAATGCAATGAATATAAAAGTTTCCAGCTTCAACTTCATTATATGGACTAAAGTACTGGTCCACACCATTTAATCAATGAATTCAGATGTTTTATTCTGTCACACTAACAAAGATGTGTAAAATCAAGCACCTAGCCAAGCAATCTGCCATTACTAACATTTGTAAAAGAATGAGGCCTTCTAAAGGGCTCACTGAATTCTAGCATGAGACTGTAATAGGATGCAGACTTTTTGCAACAGTCATTTTGTGAAATATGTTCTTTCCCAGATTTTCAACAATTTACTGTAAATGGTATTATTGTAAAGTGGTAGTGTTTAGGAACCACAGCAACTCAACCGTCAAATGGCAGACCATGTAAATTTACAGAGCGTGGTCGCCGAGTGCCGAAGTTCATAGTGTGTGTAAGTCACTAATAACTGCTGTGTTCCAAACCTCTTCTGCCATTAACATCAGCATTAAAACTGTGTGCTGGGAGCTTCATGGCATGGGTTTCTATGGCCAAGCAGCTGCACGCAAGTCTTACAGCAACAAGCAGAATTCCAGGCCTGAGATTGAGTGGTGTAAAGCATGCCACTACTGTACTCTGGAGCAGTGGAAACATGTTCTATAGTGTATTGAATCACATTTGGCAGTCTGATGAAGCAGTCTGGGTTTGGCAAATGCTAGAAGAACATTACCTGCCTGACCGCTTGTGCCAACTGTAAAGTTTGGTGGAGAAGGGATAATACCATGAGGTTGTTTTTCTGAGGTTGACTTGTTCCCCTTAGTTTCAGTGAAGGGAAATCTCCAGCTTAGCAAAACATTTTTGCACAATTCTAGGGTTTCTATTTTGTGAGAACAGTTTAGGGAAGGTCCTTTTCTGTTCCAGCATGACTGTGCCCCTGTGCACAAAGCAAGCTCCATAAAGGCATGGCTGGATGAGTGATGCATGGAAGAACTTGACTGGCCCACACAGGGCCCTGTCCTCAACCCCATCAAACAGTTTTAGGATGAACTAGAATGGAGATTGTGAGCCAGGCCCTCTTATCCAACATCAGTGTCCAACTTCACAAATGCTCAATGGGCAAAAATTACCACACACTCCAAAATCTTGTACCCTTTCCAGCTAAGTGGAAGCTGTCCTAACTGGAAAAAGGAAAAAAAAAAAAAAGGGGGGGTGGGGGGGGGGGTGGAGTGGAGGTGGCCCAGTGCTTTTGTTCAAATACTGTTTGCCCTATAAGCAAAAATTAGTGTGAGAAAGGGTAGTTCAACATAAACACAAAGTACTGACAAACAAAACAAATAGAAAACAAATACATAATTAAATATATATATGTATGTATATATAAAATATTTTCCAAAATAAATATAATGATAATAATTTTCTTTCTTCTTGTGTCAGTTTATCAGAAGTCAACTCATTTAACACACAGAAGTAGATGCTTACAATGAGTGAGTTAAGGGAAGCTTTGTTAAGGCAGTACTTACAGCAACCATTTTTGGACAGTCCCAGTGCTACACGGGGACATTAGATAGATGTCTGAGCTTATGTAGAATGATCACAAACTGAACTAATGATGTTGAGTCAGCTGCAGTGGATTAGCAGCCAGCCGGATGATTATTATACCGACAACGGCCTCAGCTGGTTTCTCGGCACACAGTTAAGGAACTCTGTATAATTCCATATGTATGTAACTGAATGAGGGACAAAAACTAGGTGGATTGCTTCTCTATACAAGGAATAAAGTAACTGAATTAAAACGGACGTGGAGAGAAACAGAAAGCAGCAAATGGGGAGAGAAAGAGAAATGTATGTGCGTCTGAGTATGAATGTGTGCCTTCAGTAGATTTACGGCTTTCTGTGGAGTTCATAGAGTTGTTGGTGCAGGTGGAATTTGGTCATTTGGCTGTGGAGGATCCTCAGAGAACCATCTGTAAGTGTGTATGTGTGAGAGTGTGTGCCCATGCATGAGCATCTGTTAAGATTAGGTTAATCTGTGGACAAGTCAGTTCCTGCAAAGTTTAAACAAGAAATCACATAAAATGATGTCATCCTCATAAGGTGCGAAATGCAATAGTTTTTCATTTTAAGCTGTGATCTTGCCAATCAAACTGCTGTATAGAAAGACCACATGATGAGAGCAGAGTGTTAGCAAACGCAGCCAAATATTAGGCAGGTATTAACATGGCATGCTACTGTCTCTCTCTGAGGAATATCATTAGTCTGCGTGCTACTCTGACGCAAAGTTAAGTGCATGGCTGCTCTGCAGGTGGCTTTGGTGTAACAATAATAAAGGTGGCCTATTAAAGGGGACGGCTGGCATTTGCGGTGTCTGTGCACCGGGTCTCCCTGCTGGGTTCAAACAGTAAGCAGCCACTGCCACAGACGGCTGGCTGGGAGGGGGTGCACGGCATGATGGGGTGGGAATGTCTGTCAGGGAGGCGCTAATGTTTATTCTGGAAGGAGGTTTTCCTTATTTATTTGTTTGGAAGTATGGCAGGATAGTGCATCACTAGAGGTGACATGATACGTTCCACCCTCAATGCTGGGCCTTGTTCTGTATGTAAGGACATGTGGCTGGAACTCAAGTTGAAAATAGAGTACATAAGCAAGACCAAATAAGGAAATTAAAATAAAACCCCTCAAAGTTTGAGGAGACCAATTATATTCCAGAGTTCAAGTTTCACCTTGCATTTAAAGGTCAGTAAATGCATGCATGTACCCACACCTAAAGGCCGCACAGATGTGACAAATACACTGTAATCCAATCCCTAAAAATATACTGTAGCCCAGCAAACAACCATGACTAATTGAACTCCACAGAGCATCCAAACCAACCTTCAGTTCTCCCGTTGCTACTTTGAAGACGAGCTCCACCACAGAGCCGACAGCCAGACGTGCAGCGCTGGATGAATGGACTTCATTCCAAATGGTGTCGCTGTCCACCTGCCAACACACACAAACACACATGAAGCCTTGTATTGTTTAAACAACATTTTCAAAGGGAGCCAAAATATGCAACTTCATACTGTTTTCCACTTATCTGTTTTTTGCTGGGGTCATTGACAGCACTTCAGTGGGACAGAAATCGTTAAACTGAGCACATTTGAAATCATTTAGCTTGTGTCATTTCACAGCATCAAAGTTACTCTTTGAAAATTTGTGACAGGGTAAGAAGGCCTGGAAATTTATTCACTGAGAGAAAACAATAGAGAGAAAAATAATGAGGCGCTACAACATAATTAGAAGATTAATCATGGAGACAGTGTGCACACAGCAGAACAGACTTTCTAAAAAAAAAAAAAGGAATATGATGCTGTAATTTTGCATTTTACAGAACAATACAAAAGACTGAACTATAAAATGCTGAAAACATAATTCACAACAGGTTACTTATTCACTCACAGCCACTTCATTAGGTATAACTGTTCTCTAGGATTCGCAAAGTCCGAAAAATAGAAAATATCTAGTGAGTGGCAGTTCTCTGGGCAAAAATACCTCGGTGATGCCAGAGGACTGAGGAGAACACCCAGACTACTTTGAGCTGATAGAATTCAACAGCAACTCAAATTACAGCTCATTGCAACCAAGGTATGCAGAAGAGCATCTCAGAACATACAACACATCAAACCTTGAAGGAAATGGGCTACAGCAGTAGAAGGCCAGAGTGGATGCCACTCTTATCACCTAAGAACAGGAAACTGAGGCTACAATTTGTACGGGTTCCCCAAAATTCGGCAAGAGAGGATTGGGAAAGCACTGTTTTGTTGGATGGCAGGGTGAGAATTTGGCGTAAACAGCCAGTATGGGTCCATCCTTCTTTGTATCAAGGGTTCAGGCTACTGGAAGTGGTGTAATGGATAGTTTCTGGGTGCACCTTTTGCCGCTCAGTACCGAATGAGCATTGTTTAAATGCCGCAGCCTACTTGAGTATTTTTGCTAACCATGTCCATGCCTTTATGAACACAGTGTTCCCATCTGCTGATGGCTGCTTCCAGCAGGATAACGCACCACGTCACAAAGCTCAAATCATCTCAAACTAGTGTGTTGAACATGACAATAAGTTCACTGTACTCAAATGGCCTCCACAGTCACCAGATTGCAATCCAATAGAGCGTCTTTGGGATGAGGTGGAATGGGAGATTTACGTCATGGATGTTCCGCCAACTAATCTGCAGCAATTGTGTGACGCTACCATGTTAATTATGGATCAAACTCTCTGAGGAACGTTTCCAGCACCCTTTTGGAACTTTGATGCAAAGAATTCCGGCAAATCTGAAGACAAAATAGGGTACATGCCAGTGTGCGAGGTGTACCTAATAAAGTGACCAGTTAGTTTATGTGTCAGTTTTAAGGTTAAAGCGTGTAGAGATATTGGCAGATTTTTCTATAAATAAAACCAACAACATAACATTTGGTGATATTTTTAAACATGACAGTTTTATTCCATATTGTTAAAATACAACTAATTTAGCTAACTAAAAACATTACAGTATTATAAAGCGGAATACACTGGAGACAAAAAGAAAGCAAATAAGGCCTAGGATACTGAAGCTTCTAATTAAAGTAAATTTATTAGAAGCTTTAAAAAAAGCTTCAAGTATTAATTTATTTCTGACCAAAAAACAAAACAAACAAAACAAAGACTGATTATGTACGGGCGTGATTCAGTATGCTCAGACACAGGGCAACCATTCAGTGGTCAAGCCTGATTAATGCTGAGGCACGGCCAACCCCCCACCCATATCGCTACAGTACATCCACACACATGTACACACATGCATACAAGCCAAACAGACCACAACACTGTGTGTGATTGATTGTACGCAGAGGGCCACGCACAGGATAATATACACACCCTCCATCAGGCATGGCAGATACTGCAGGCAGATGGAGCACATGATAAACACAGAGGGAAGAAGCTGGCAGAGGAAAAGAAGAAAAGGAAGTTCTGTGTGTCAGTGTGTTTTGAACTGTATGCACATGTGCAGAGCGTCCGATGCCAGAGCTCTAAGCGAGGCTTTCTGATGTAAACCCGGGGGTCTTTGAATATGTTAGCTTTAACCTGCCAGTCACTCGCCCTTTCATCCACGCTGACGGCCTTTCAGTCAGTCAACTGACCGAGTGGAACATTGACTTTAGCCACCCAGTCAGGTCCTCAGTCCTTCAACAAGTCAGTGACTTAAGCGAGTCGACAGCTTTTCAGCCAGCCGGCCCCTTTTCCTTCGGTCTCCAGTGACGAAACTGATCAAGGCCGGATGATTACTCCATAATAACATCCACAGAGAAGAAAAGGGGCTCTTTTAAAGCTGTGCCAAGAAAGAATTTGTCATGAAATGAAACTGTGGAGCGTTCAACATAGACTAAAGATACTAAAAAAGGAGGGATTGAGGAGGTATGGAATGCATTGTTGATGAGTGAATAACAGAACCGAATGTGAAGAGGGAGAAACGGGGTATAAGTGGATGACAGTATGCTGTAGCCGAGTCAATGACTAAGCGAACAAGCAAATGAAGAGTCAAGTGAGTGAGTGAATGGGAAACTGAATCATATATACAAGTCAGGTTAATGAGCACAAACAGATGCTGTTCTAAAGCACCATGTGGAGACTGAGCGGTTTATTATTTCCCATGTTGATGTTTAGTTTTGCCTCGAGCCAGGAGTGGGATACAAGCTAGTCAGGAAAAAGTGAAAGGGATGCGATGTGTGTGTGATTTTGAGTGTGCGTGTGTGTTAGGGGTAGAAAATAGCGGGAACGTGCTGGTATGACAGAATGAT
>VUQH01009865.1:35899-48743 GCA_015106775.1 Etroplus canarensis
TGCTGGTATGACAGAATGATGGTTCTCCACAGGCTGACAGCCTAATTTGAACCCCCTTCCTCTGCAAGCGTGTGTGTTTTGTGTGTGTGTGTGTGTGTGTGTGTGTATGACTTGTGTGCGTATACGACAGGAAAACAACAATTTAGTCCCATTTGCCATTATAAAGAGCAGAACGGAGCAGCGCAGAGCTCAGGCTCTTCTTGTTCCCACCACAGCAGTGGTGGCAGCCCCAAAGGAGGCAAGAAAAGGAGAGAGAGAGACAGAAAAGGAAACGAAGGTATGAGGATGTGAAGAATGGCGTAGAAAGAGCAAGCATATGGCAAGGTAGGCGTGTGCTGATGCAAGTTTTGTAGGTGCTGGGGAGGTCTTTGTAAATCCTCAACACTGTGAAGACAACATAAGATGCATGCACACACATACAGGTGCATGACCCTTCTATTGTATCCATTTCCAGATACACCAGAACTTCCAACCTGAAGCAACCATCTAAATCATTGCTTTAGCACACAAACATCCCCAAACACACCGCTATGCACACAAACAAAATCATACCCCCTGCCCCACACACACACACACACACACACACAGAGCTCGTAACATCTGGTTATAATTACCAACACGGCGGAAAGGCGAGCAACAGCTTTTGTTGCCTCTGGTCCTTGAGGGGTGGTGTTTGTGTGTGTGCCTGCGTGCGAGTGTGTTAAGACTGTGTGTGTGCGTGTTTGTTTGGTGGAACAAGAACAAATGGGACCATTATTTAGGCAGGGGGCAGAAAGAGTGGGCGAAGGAGACACTTATTATACTACTATTTGATAAGGCTGAAACTATGCTTATGTGCTTCATTCCAGAGTCTGATGGAGCAGTGCCAGATGGGTATTGATTAGATTAACAGTGTTGTAAAAACACAACAGTCTATTACAACAATTTTCCACTGAATAAACCAGTATGACTAACAATGGCCTTTTCCAAAAAATATCAGGCGCATAAATTACAAATGCTTAATTAGACACTGAATATTTGTAGAATGACTGGAGCATGAATTAACTAACAGAAAATAAGTGACTTACCCCTATGCCTCCGCATGGTAACCTCACGAACATGGGATTTACCGAACCTGAAAGAAAAGGAAAGAGAAAGAAAAAGTTAAAGGTTACAAGGGGAAGAGGTTGCATTGTGGACTCACAGGCACCCCTAAAACTGCGAATTTGACTTTGTGACCTTATCTAGCAGCGAGCCTACACAGGGCCATGCTTTAATTGGATGAGGTGAAGAGAAAAAAGTATCTCATTGACCTCACAATCAAGACCCTCTTTAGGCAAAATCAAGATTTGGCCAGAAAGCGTTCTGCTTTGTCGATGAAAAGAAAATCAATAAACTTAAGTTTTCAGGCATGTCTCACTAACTTGATTTGACTCCTTTAGAAAGTAAACCACATTGAATTTATTCAATTTACTTTTAACAACACAGATTCATCTTTAAAGCTGGTATAACTATAAAGCAAACTTTTTATTACAGCCATCTATTTTAAATTTAATTTTGGCTGCTTAACTTGTGCTTTTAAGAAATACAGCAATCCAAAAACTTCCAAAAACATTAATCCGGTGTTGACAACTATACCACTGTAAATTTCATGACTAGCAAAGCACATCTCTAAAGCTCGGTAGGCAAAACATGGCACTCACAAAGCCGAGGTGAAGGGTCAGAGTGTCACTTTTCCACCTGCTAACAGCTAACTAAATATAGTGTGAATACTATGCATAATTTAATCCCTGATTAGTTGCCACCAGTGTGTTTTTATTCTTTTATTCTAATTCTTATTGTAGGCAATCCCACTTCTACACTGAATCGACACAGGAGTATCTGGTAATACCCCTGTGTAAGCAGTAATAATAAGAGGAATTTATGTCTCCGCTGGAATGAAAGCTAAGATCACCACTGGGGTTTGCCCCTGTGGTTTTTTTTTTCACATACACTCACACACACAGACTACTTCACTACACCTGCACTTTAAGGCCGGACCTAAGTGACTAAGCAGCCTGTGCGACTTTTAGTTTAACAGCTTCAGCAGGTCCTCATCTTATCATAACACCTCCAAGGACTTTATTAGAAGGGACCTTTTGTTATGACATGATTTAAGCATTAAAGCAGATTTCTTTAACGGACACTGCAGATTCATGATGTTAACATGATGATGTTAGCTGGAGACTTCCGACTTCTCACGTTGACAAGGATCTAATTTTGGAGGTATAATTTTAATTTAGCTTTTGTCAAGTTTGTCAATGAACACCATGAAACACTGGAGAATTACTAGAATTCTCAAAACCCATTTAGTGTTCAAGTCTCCGCAGTTTTTTTAGTGTGAGGCGGTAAGTCTTACAGTCTAGTTTCTGCCGCAGTGGGTTGGTTCCGTATTGCAAGACGTGGGCTTCAGAGTGGACTGTCTGTAACTCCTCCAATGAGGCCTTCCTACCACGGATACACTAAAAACAGAGGGGGAAAAAAAAGAGACTGTTTTCATACTACACATTCAAACTCACATTTGACTGACACCCAAAAAGATGTAAGCAGAAATTAAAGTTCTGCTAAATTTTAATTCCCAGATACCACTTCCTGTTATCCCAAAGAAACAGTACGGTGTCCCAGTGGATTAAGTAAGTCAGCTTGATATTAGTTCATTTCAACCCTCAAAGCAAGAAAATGGTTTTTAGCTAAAGGCCAAGTGTCACAACAAAATGCGTTAACACTGCCCTCTTCTGGTCATGATAACAACCTACACTAATGAAATAAAACAGGCTTTATCTCAAAAACATTATGCAATAGGGTACTAGGGTGACCAGATGCACCTCTTTAGGTGGGACTGCACAGTGTTTTTATGTATTGTTTCATGTCCCACATATTGAGCCAATGTCCTGCATTTTGACTGGTTTTATAGTCCTCAAAAATGTACACTGAATGACAGACATTTTTTAAAAGTCTGGCTCCGTTTCAATGGCTGCAAAGAAAGCAGGGAGGGCTGTCTCCCCACGAGTCCCATTTGATGTCACTCAAGTTGTACACACATGGGGTTAAATGCATCGGTCACCTTAGATCCTGATGCTATTTTGACTGGGAAAATTAAGAGTCAACCCACACTTAAAGGTTATGCAGATTGTGATGGGAAATGAAAAGTATTACAAAGACAATGTGTAACTATTTGTACCTGGGTAAAACGTAATTCTGGAGAGTTTGTTGCCTTTATTTATTTATTTATTTTTTTGCCAGAGTTGAAAGGACACAGTAAGTGTGACTCTCAAAAGTAGTGTGCCAATTTACAGTAAATGGGTGAATTTCAACTTAAAACCAAAAAAGATGATCAGACAGATAAGGTCACAGCGCCAGAAAAAAAAAAGCATTTAACGCACTGCAGCGCACCCAATGATATACATCAACATACTGCAGTGATGAACTGGTGCAGATCAGATGTGGAGATTTCAGGACGTGCCATGTGGTTGTAGAAAAGCAGCAGTCATAGTTTCAGTCAGCTGCTTTCCAGGGTGCTAGAAGTGCACAGCCAGTGTGTGTTTGCATCAAGTTGTTACTGAGAAGATATGTTTGAGGTTTTGTTCCTCCCTATTAATCCCTTGAACTACTGTGGTTTGATTTATTAAGTTTATTTAATATTGTATTCCAAAAAAATTGCATTGAGTGCTGGAGGATGGATTGTAACACTTTTAAGTGAATAATGAACCATGAAGTACATGGTTGTTCTTTAGTATACTGTTCTACAAGACACATTTAAATGACAAATATTATGGTGTTTGGAAGGCACATTCATGCCATGTGTTCACATCTGTTGCTGAATGGATAGTGTATATGAATACTTGTAATGCCAAGGAAAGAATTGCTCATCATCAGTTTCATTTATTCTTTCTTTATAATAGAAAGGAGGAATACATGAGTGTAAGCAGCCTGTCATGAGAACAGTAAAACTAAACCTATATAGTGTTTGTGTGCTATTTTCAGTTACACGTGATATATACATAAGCATTGCATGTCGTGTCCCACATTGTCTAACACAAGTAATTTCTTTGTCGCACTTTGGGTATGTTGGGATCTGTTCACCCGAATGGAGTCCCTAAAAAAATGGGGGGGGGGGCTTGTTTGTCTTTTTTGACTTAGGCAGCTGTGACTCGAGAGTTAGAACTGGTGGTCCAACAAATCAGAAAGTCGGTGGTTCAATTTATAACTCCTCCGGTCCACAAATCTAAGTGTTCTTGTATGAGATACTGAACCCCAAATCGTCTCCAGTGCACCCATCAGTGTCAGAGGGCATGTGTGTGTGAGATAGATAACCGCATTAAGAATGTGTGGGAAAATATGTGACTGCAGCTACTAGTGTGAAGTACTTACTGTCAGTGCACCTTCTATATATGCATTCAGAGACTGAAAGTGTTTCTTTTTCTATCTTTGAATGCTGGATACTGACCGGTTTTGTCACAATACTATACATTCCCAAACCGTCTTTCATTGAGTGTAGCTTTGTCCTTACCTCACAGTGTGCCCTGAGCCCTGTTTCCTGTAGTCGGGACCAGATACTCTGAATGCGGCCAGCATGCTCTGGATGACTGGTAGTGTTACCACACATACACTGGTGCTTCTGCATCAAGGAGTCATACACTAGACCTGGAGAATTCACACACCACCACGCACAAACATGCACACACATATGGGCGATTATGCATCTTTGACAACAAGGACAGAAGCAGCTGTCACAATGTGATTTTTCTAATCACGCCATACAACATGGTGTGATTATTATCTATTGCACCTGCTACATCAAAAACAGGTCATGTGGAAAGAGTCCAGAGAAATGCTGTCATTCCGTAAAGTGAATAAGTAAAAACCCTGTTTAGGTGAAATATGAACGAAGGCATTTTAAATATTATTTAAGAGTGTGCTTTGGAGTTCTTTGATATTTAAACCCTAAGCATATACACAACTTCTCTTTGTTGGCTCCTCATGCTGTGTGTGTTTTTTTTTTTTTCCAGGAAAAGGCTTCCTCTTACCTGAAATCAGCAGGATGAAAGTATGTTTCCGCATTGCTCATGAAAATAAAAACCATAATTTCTTATCTTGCTGTGTTGAAGATGCAAGTGTGTAATTCAACAGACCTGTAGTAAATCGAGGCTTGACTGGCGGCTCCTGCACCACCATGGGGAAGGAAGCGGAGGCTGGAGATGACTGAGCTCTGGACAGGGGGCGGTGTCCAGCAAAACTGGCTGATATCCCAGCTGCTTCCATGGTCGCTTGGTAGTTCCTCAACTGGTGGATCCGCTGCTGCTCTAACAGCAGAGCCTGCTACTCACACATAAACATTAATAGTGTAACACATAGCATGACAGCTAGGCTGCAATATATTTGTTATGCCAGGAGATGGCACCAAATACCAGCATCGTCCAAGTTGCTATACTTTAATATGTAACCGGCTCCAATAAAGACATTGTGTTGCTTTTTTTTTACTTTTGCATGCTATGAATCTGATGCACCATTGTTTTGATTGACATGCTGCTAACCTTAAATGAAGCAACCTCAACCACAATTATGACCTAACCAAAATACTTACAAAATACTAAACCAAGTGATGAATTAAGCATTGGGAACATGTACTTAATTCTGTTTTGATTTCATGTAATTCCTGTGATTATCTATATGTACCTGAACTAAATATTTCAGGGCTCACTAAGCAATGCCGTAGTTCTGTGCAGATGGGTGTGTCTGTCTACACTATGGGCGCCATGGCGACAGTGAAAGGAGTGCCTGATTGAATTTGGCTGAGCGGACAGCAGGGATGGGCTGGACATATGAGGACATGGAGTCCTGATTGTGTATGGGCATGGCCACAGAGAGACTGTTGTATAAATTCATGTGTAATGGAGAGTTTGTGCTGCTTATAGCATTTATACAAAACAATTGCATGTGTAGATGAAGTCATCCTATGGATTTTTGGAGGGGATGTCTTTAGCCATGCCTCATTTCTTCATATGGAGAATAAGTGCAATGATTTACCGAAACGTGCAGACATTGGAATTACAGTACATAAGGCAAAAACAGAGTCAGTGCAATTCTAACCAGCTTGAAATTCGGTATTTGGTATGAGCACCTTTATTCTTCAACACAGCTTGAATACTCTTAGGCAAGCTTTCAAGCAGTTTCCTTAAGCAGTTTTAATGAATAGTTCTCCAGATTTCTTGAAGGACACTCCACAGCTCTTCTTTGGATGTTGGCTGCCTTTTGTTCCGTTCTCTGACAAGATGATCTCACACTGCTTCAAAAATTTTGAGGTCCAGGCTCTGGGAAGGCCAATCCATGGCATGGACAGTGTTCCGTTGCGATTTTTTTTTTTTTAATCTAAGTGGGCATCTAATGTGTTGGCAGTGTGTTTGGGATCACTGTCAATTTTAAAAATTGAAGCTGTTTCTTGTTCGCTTCCCAGAGGATATTGCATGGTAGACTAAATCTGATGGTACGTTTCTGCATTCATAATTCTATCAATTGTGACTACAACCCCAGCACCACTGGCTGGAATACTGCCCCGAACCAGGCAGAGCCTCTGTGTTTTACAGATGGCTGTAGACACTCACTGTTGTATCGCTCTCCTAACCTTTTTTGTACATACGGGCAACAAGCTCAATCAAAAATTTCAACTTTGGAATCATCACTGCATATGGCCTTTTACCACTGATTTTCAGTCCAGTTCATGCGTAATCTGGCATACATGAGCCTTTTTTCATCATTTCTATTCCTTAAAAATGGCTTCTTGACAGCCACCCTTGCAGTGAGACCATTTCTGATGAACCTTTGGCAAACAGTAGGTGGATCAACTGAAGAGCAGATGCATCTCTCAGACCTTTGCTGGATTTTTTCCTATTCTTTAAGGAGAGGACTTTCATATACTGTTCATGTGCTGTAGATAGTTTTTAAGGTCTGCCACTTCTTTTGTCCTCCACTTGTCCAGCTTACTCGGTTTTTTTAGGGACACAAAGCACACCATGTCGAGATGTGTCAAGTTTTTGGCTAACAGCTCTTTGGGAATTGCCTTGTTGGTGTAAAAATACAATGTCAAACTGTTATCTTTGGTATTTTTCAAATCTTCAGCTGAATAAATGGGAACAAAGGATGTGTTATTGTAGTAGGCTACCGGTAACAAAGTTGACTATTATGTGTAGACACAACACTGGTTCATCCATTGATTTAGGTGCCTTTTTTGCTTGAATGGTTCATAGGTCAGTGTTAAGTGGCTTAACAAATAAACCAAAAAAAAAAAAAACATTTCTGGGAAAACGGTCAGACACAAGGACTGAAAATTTGTGACAAAGCAGCCAACATCAAAAGAAAAACTTTGAAAGACTTTCAGAAAGCCTGGACAACCACTGCTCAAGATCAATTTAAAAATTACAAGAAATTCTGTCTCCTTGGAGGCAAAATATGAAGTAATGAGGTGTGGACTTCTGCACAGTACTATATAGTTTACATATGCTGGAGAGTGGGTTGGGTAGTCAATCTGGAAGAAAGGCAGATTGAATGTGGAGTGTAATGTTTCAGTCAGTCACAAGAAGCTCCATCTGTCACTGCTATCAGTCTATTGTTCCACCGAACTACACCACTACTTACTTATTTCTACAATAGGAGAAAACTCATAAGAATGTTCCACAGTGTGTGACCCCCCTTGGATGCATGCAAGTGAAAAATGAAAGCTTCTTCCTTCTTGTTATTTTTACACTTGTGTTTCTGAATAGCAAATTACACTTGTGGAATCTGCATTTTAACAGACTCCAATTTCATGCCCAGTCAGCCTCCAATTTCCATCATTTGCTCTTTTACTCCCTCTTCTCCTCCTCCTCACTCCACTCCTGTTTTTTTTTTTAACTTTCAACCAACCACTCATGCTTACCTGTTTAAACAGGAAGTCCTGCTCAACCTGTCTCTCCCTTTGCTCTCTCTCTTCTTCCTCTTGGATATCTAGAGGCTCCTGTTTGATGACAAGCCCACGTGGCAACCCTGCCTCTTGTGCAGAGGTAGAAGAGGATGACGATGACGATGACGACGATGAGAGTGCCTGGTGTTCCCTCAGTTCCTCTTCAGTCTCCTCTGGGTGACTCTGGTGCTGTCTGCCTGGCCCTGCGGCGCTTGGGCCTGCAGCTGAGCCCTGATCACCAGGCTTGGACATAATCTAGAGGACAAAAAGAGGCGGTCAGGTCAAATTTTTTGATGCAATTCTTTCACAGCGTTAAGCAAGCTGTAAAAACCCTGCAGCGCCAACTGTCAGGCCAAGATTGTAGGGAGTTAACTAATGCTGTTAAGAGAAAGTAACAGAAAGATGTTCCAAAAATATAGAAAGAAAACAGATTCCAACAAGAGCAAAAAGATAAGTTTAGTTTCAACAGCGTGAAGGGAGGAAAGAATTATCTTTTAAACTAAGGAAAAAACAGGGATAACATGCCCCAATTAAACAACTACAGTGAAGATGTTTCTCATTCCAAAAATACCTGACCCATCAGTTGGAGTGCACAGACAACAAAAATGACCTTAGATTAACCCAAGAAAAGCTAACATTAGCCAGGCTCTTTAACTTTTGTACACATGGAGATAAACCAGATCTGAACTCTGGACTCTGATGGGCTTTTCATTTGTTTTAAAACTAATGACATAATCTCTTGGACTATCTGTGATTTTTATAGCTAAAATCACCATGCCTGAACCTGCAATAGAAAGGGGAAAAACTGAGCAAAGGACATCAGGGAGAAAGAGTGGAAGAATCATAGAGGGGGGATTGTAGTAATCTTGTTTTGGCAGCTGCCCTCGTCCTTTTCGTCAAAGACCTCAACCTTGATGTGCAGGTCATGATTGGACTAGTCCACTATTTGTGCTTGGAACACACGTACACACACACACACACACACACGGCTGGCATATTGCCCAGGGAACAGTTCATTGACGTCAGAGAGAGCAGGCTCTTGCCTCATCCCAGTCCCTCTTCTCCAAACAAACTCAAAACACTCGTCCAATCCTGCCACACTGATTTTCGTTCTTCCTTTCTCTCTTGTTTTACTCTCCTTCCCTCTTTCTAACCCTTCTTTTTAATGGAGGAAATAGTGGCTGGGATATGAACCATAAGGGGGACAGACACTAAATAAGCCTGTTAAATCAGCCGGAAGAAGGAGAAAGCGGGTGGTGGAAAGGGGAGGTGGTTGTACACACAAACATTTGACGCTATCTGACTCTTTGCATTTCTTTCTCTCTCTCTCAAACACACACTCACACAACAGTATACTGTGAGTGTGTACTGCCTTAGCTGTCCAGGGTAATTCATGGCAGAAAACAGACTCAGACTGTGCCCATTTCAAGATTCTCTCATTCATTTCTTTCCTTCTGATATGGCTGAATGTTAAAAAGAAATTTCAAGTTTTCAGGAACCTGCAGAAGAGCCAACTGGTATAAATCCAAGGGTAAAAGGGTAATCAATAAAACAACACAGTGCAAATGGGGTATTTCTAGAAAATAGTAGCCACAGTGGCCATGACATTTATCACAATAAACTGGCACATAAATCATGCTACTATCTTTAGTCTTGTATTTTCTGATATCAAACAAAGTGTACAGCAGAGTTGAAAACCTAGCTTGCAGCAAGCAATCTTGGGCTGACATTACATTCCTCATTAATTCTGTTCTTTATGAGGCAAAACAAAGGCAATGACTAAGTAGGGACTTGTATTTTTTGTGCAAGAATTGGACTCGGGGGAATACTACTCCAGTGACTTGCATTGCTCTAATATTAGAAAACAAGAAACCACTTAAAAACAAATGAATAGATACCTAAAATAAAATAGCACTGTCATAATCCTGTTTTGCAGCTAGTCAAAGGGGTATAATTACAGCTACAAAAATATCAATTTCATAAGTCTCACGCGCACACACACACACACACACACACACACACACACAGACACAAGTCAGTCAGCCTTCCACCCATGGATGAAATGAGAACGATCACACAATTCAGACACTCTAGGTGATTCACTACTTGGACAAAAGTATACAGCCACACATTACACCTACAGGAGCTTTTACGATACCCCATTCTGATTTTATAGGCATTAATATGGAATTGGTCCCCCCTTTGCTACTATAACAGCTTCCACTTATCTGGAAAGGTGTCCTGCAAAATTCTGGGGCGTGTCTGTGGGAATGTGAATGAATGAATGAAACTTTATTGTCATTATACACCAGGTACAGTGAAATTCTGTGTTGCTTCTCTCTATGAAAATAAAACAAAACAATTCACCCATAGGTGAAAATAAGTAATAAATAGAAGTAAATGCAACAGTGTTTGCTGATTTATCCAAAAGATCATTTCGGGTCAGACACTGATGTTGGACAAAAGGGCCTGGCTTGCAATCTTAATTTGAGTTCATCCCAAAGATGTTGGATGGGGTTGAAGTCAGGGCTCTGTGTGGGCCAGTCAAGTTCTTCCACACCAAATTCATCCAACCATGCTTTTATGGACTTTGCTTTGTGCAGTCGGGCACAGTCATGATGGAACAGAAAAGGACCTTCCCAAAAAGGTGGAAACATAGAAATGTCCAAAATGTCTTGGTAAGCTGAAGAATTAATTTTTTTTAATGGAAGTAAGGGGACCAGCCCAACCCCAGAAAAAACCCCCACAGCATTATCCCTCCTCCACCAAACTTTACAGTGGGCAGAATACTGTCAGGCAGGTAATGCTGTCCCGCCATTCGCCAAACCCAAACTTTTCGAGTCAGACTGCCAGATGGAGAAGTGTAATTCATCAGCTCAAGAACATGTTTCCACTGCTCCAGAGTTCAGTGGTGGTGTGCTTTACACCACTCCATCTGACGCTTGGCATTGTGCTTTGTGTTGTTAAGCTTGCATGCAGCTGCTTGGCCTAGGAAACCCATGCTGAGCTCCCTGTGCACACTTTTTGTGCTAATATTAATCCCAAACAATGTTTTTAACTCTGAAGTTATAGAGACAACAGAATCTTGGTGACTTTTACACATTATGCGCCTCAGCACTCAGGGGCTTCGCTCTGTAACTTTACGTGGTCTGCCACTTTGTGGCTGAGTTGCTGTGGTTCCTAAACGCTTCTTCTTGATTGTGGAAAATCTAGGAAGGAAGAAATTTGCTGACTTGTTGTGATGGTGGCAACTTATTATAGTACCACACTGGAATTCATCAAACTCTTTAGGATAAACCATTCTTTCACAAATATTTGTAAAGGCAGACTGCATGGCTAGCTGCTTGATTTTACACACCTAAGGCATTGGGACTGAATGAAACACCTGAATTCAGCGATTAAGAGGTGTGGCCCAATGCTGTAAAGTTTGACAGCGTCCAAGATCTGTCACCTTTACCAGACATACAAATACACAGTCCT
Organism: Etroplus canarensis; assembly: GCA_015106775.1. NCBI lineage: Eukaryota > Metazoa > Chordata > Actinopteri > Cichliformes > Cichlidae > Etroplus > Etroplus canarensis. The sequence goes on from VUQH01009865.1 coordinate 47,334, forward strand.
CGTCCCTTCAAGCTGTGCAGGAAGAAAACAGAGTGGCTTCAAAAAAACAAGAAAATTTTGCAAAGCCTGACTTTGAACTTTACAAAGACCTCAGGTTGAAATCCAGTATCTGTTTCCCATGAGGCAAGTTAGAAAACCATAAAGTCAGAACTAAATCCCAGTATTAAAAAGTGAATTGCAGTAATTGTAAGATATATAGCAGAGCGATTAAAAATGTAATATGGCCACACAGAATATCTGTATTAGAACTGCTGATAAAGCAAAAAAAATAATGGGAACAAAAATAGATGACTTTATAGCCGTTCCATATTTATACATGTGTCATGCTGTTTTGGTTGTAAATCAAATGTTAGGTGCTTATTCTTACTGATCTGAACTGATCTAATTTTTTTTTACTTAACACAAGACCATACTCAAAATTAAATATCCTTACATGTAGATGAGTACTGATGTAAATGTGAGTATCCAAATGAAAGCCTGTCTTAAAGGTCTTACTTAACATGCATCTAGAGTAAGTGGCTTCTTAACTGGTACACTCAATTAAGGAATGAATCCTGCTTAATACATGAAAAATATAGTTAAAGTACGGGGTCAGAGCATGTAAAATAAGTACGGTGCATCTTACTGATTTGACAACATTCTTCCATTAGTAAGAATGTCTGTCTGCGTGTGTCAGCATCAAAAATATCATCCTGGAAATACCATAGAGGCAGCTTGGAATACAAGGCAGGAGGTTTTACTGTATGTTTGGACATTGCAAACATAAAATAAGGGCAGAGTTTGAGGATCATGGTGATTCCTTGATGAGATGGTCTCTGTTTTGTTGTTGTTTTTTTGTTGCTGGAACTCCACTAGGGTCTCTTTGTAAGGTTCACAGTTTAAACTTTGTGGATGACAGTGCTTCTTGGTACTATCTCCTCCTCTTCATGAAGTTGTGCAAATTCCAAAAACAAACTGTACAGCAACCAAGCAATGTATTTTATTATTTTCCTCTGGAAAAAAAACAACTTCTACAAATTGCATGTTTGAGCCTGAAATAGATCTGTAATATGAGAGTGGACAGCTGCAACATCCACAGCAAAGAGAACAGGAGGAAATCTATGGTAAATATTATACTAATTGACTGCCTATTGTGTAACATAACCATGGATTTAGTCTTTTATTTGTATTTTTTTAGAGAATCAGAAAACACTATATGTCCCTGTAAGCGTGGGAAATGCATTGCAAGACAAACTGAAGTGGAAAACACCTGTTGTACTTTGTGGGAGTGCTATGCCTAATGCAGATGAACACAAAGTCATGGGAAAAAAAGTTTTTGCAGGACTCTGTGCAGTCCTGTGAAAAACAGTACATCTGTATTGCTTCCATAGGAAATAAGAGGGTAAGCTGTAGTCAGGTGCTAATAATCAA
>VUQH01009865.1:52133-65747 GCA_015106775.1 Etroplus canarensis
GGACATGTTCAGAGGAGGGATAGTGGAAATATTGGACAAAGGATGTTGAGGATGGAGCTGCCAGGCAGGAGGAGAAGAGGAAGACCATAGAGAAGATTTATGGATGTATTGAAGGAGGACATGCAGAGGGTTGGTGTGAGGGAAGAGGATGCAAGGGATAGAGTGAGATTGAGGCAGATGATCCACTGTGGCGACCCCTAATGGGAGCAGCTGAAAGAAGAAGAAAAAATGTTCACTTTCAGTTCCACATAGTTTGGTACAAGTGTCCCTTGTAGTACACTGTGTTGTGGTGCGGGAGTGTCGTTAAATCTCTGTAATTAAGCTAAAAATAGAAATGCTATCATGGATAATAGAATTGCCGAACTATACCATTCACAAAATTAATTATGCATTAAATATACTGTAAATGTTTTGGAAGTGATAGTTTTGCTCTTCTGCCCCTGTAATTTGACACATTCAGCTTTCTGGTTTCCTTTCCAGTTGTGGTCAGAGCAATGTTGATCACTCACATCTGAGTAGGCATTGTCTACATGTAGGTAAACCATCTGTAGGCCAATAGAGGAATGCATTTGCTTAAATGTAATCTATTGTTTGACAACCATTGAGCTTTTAATTAGCATTTTTAACTCATCTCTGTTCATAAACATTGACAGGCACACAGAAGAGAAAGTCTTGGCCCTGATATAAGCTGCCTTCACTGGAAGCCTCAAAATATTGGCCTTCATCCCCAGAGGCTAAGTAGGCATAAAATAGCCAATGAGATTCCAGAATGCATCAGTACAGAATGAACTATGAAGTCACTACAAATGAAGTTCAATGAAATCACTGTATTTGTTCATTATTGAAAGTAATTCACATTCTTCCTGGTGTTGCTCTCGGAAAGCTACAGACTGTCCAAATACTTATGATCTTGAGCTTTATGTATACAGTATTTCCAGAATTAATTTTGTGCATGTACAGCACCTGGGAACTTAATAAATTGGCTAATCACTAAAACTCAGAGAATAAGCAGCATAATATTTGAGCGACCCACACAGTTATCAATAATGCAAACCTCATCCAGTGTCTGAATTAGAAGAAAAGAAAATCTTGCAAATATTGCAGTGAAAACTGACCCATCGGACTGTGGCTCTGCTCCAGCAGTACCATGTGTTGGAGGAGGGGGTTGTGACCAGCCGTGCCCCCTCCAGGCCCCTCCCTGTCCAGTGCTGAAGATGCCAAGTAGGAGGGCAGGTGGGCAGTGGGCAGGAAAGGAGGGGTCAGTGGAATGCCCTGCTGTAACCCAGGCAATGCCAGATGACTCTCACCATCTTGGTGTCCCGATACCACCTACAAAGAGAGGGATTGAGACACAAGCAGGAAGAAAAAAAGAGACAGGCAGATGGAGAGAAAGAAGACAGAAAGGCATTGAGATGGACAAGGCAGGAGAGACATACAAAAGCAACACCATTGCCAAAAACCACTGACAAGAGATTGCTTTATCACAAACACCACTGCAGTCTTTAGGAAAATGACTTATGAAAGTTAGCCATGTTATCTACAATACTATTCAAGACGCATGTCTGATACATGTTTTGCTCCTGAAAAATTCTTTATAAATAATGTTTTAATACAGTTTCATTCTGTGATATTTTGTATTAAATGGACTCACAGTGCTAGCAGGACCTGTAGCTGGCAGGCCCAAAGTGATGTTGGGCAGAGAAGGTGAGGTGTAGAGCGAGAGCTGGCTTACTGAACCTTCCCGTGCTGCCAACCTCTGAAGCAGAGAGGCCTGGAAACGCACATTCACGTTTGCATTTCAGCAAATACAGGACAGACACAAAAAAACAGTATTATGTAAACTGAAAGACCTTTCCCACTCCCTCTCTTAGACACACAAATGCATATACAGTCATTCGTATTATATTAATAACATTAATCTTCTTTAACCAGAACCACTATTTGACTAAGCTTAACATCAAACCAGTCCTAAAACTTTATCAGAAACTAGACTGCTTTGCTTTATTGGGACTTAAATGAGATGACTGTATAAACAAAGCACACCAACATGAGTGGAATGAATGAAGCCAAAGGTTAAGTGCCAAAACTACAGTTCCTTAAATGGCCACTTGAGGCTGGCACCAAAAGTGAGTCAATCCCCATACGATCCCATGTTAAAATGTCCAACTCTACAGCAGAAATAAAAGTGTTTAAAACTTGGTATAACTCTCCATAGCTCAATTATCCCTTCACAATGCACGAGGACTGAATTTTTAAAATAACTTCTCAAACAGTAGCGGGGTTAAGAGTGGGCCTTGGTGGTCCAGGCCCATCCAAAATATCAGTCTACTGATGTACTTTTACAAGTAAAATATAGTCATAGTTTGGTAATGACAGCGTTAAACACCAGCAGTGATACAGGTAAACAGCGTGACTTAAGACAATACCAGACCTACTGGGCTAAGCTTCTAATGAAGACTGACGTCTACCTGACAAACATCTACCTGATGATTTCAGAGCCAAAGGGCCCGTGCGAGTTAGACTTTTGGAAGCACACCTCATGTACCTTTGGAACTAAAAAGATGTGGTTTATGAACTTGTACATCTAACTTTAAAGCATGATCTCACTTGAAAGTTACAAAATAAATGAAACTATGTTGTGGAGCCTGTGAGACAGTCAACAACGCAACTATCCCAATGTGTGGACAGTTCATTAATCCACTTTTGCACCTTGAGAAAACATCTCTCCTGTTTTGTACACTATGCCATCTACGACATTTAGTGTTTGAAACTTTGTAAGTGCAGGCACATTTCTGAGTATACTACACACAAATTCTAAATATGCATACAAGCTTGCCTTGAACTGGCTGTGTAGCCTGTAAAAGTGACTAAATGCATAAATCTATTGAATTACACATTATGATTAAATTATTTAGGACTGTCTGTTGCAATATTCTTTTAAATGTAAATTTAAAGTTGTTTCCTACTGTGCTCTTAGTTTATACTTTTTTAATAACCATTATGTGGCCACGTGAGTACAGGTGCAATTGTGTACGAGTAATAATAATAATAATAATAATAATAATAATAATAATAATAATTTTTTAAAACCTACCAGCACTATCAAACAGAATAAATGTTCAAGTTCAAAATGCAGTTTCTCTTTTTGTCTCATGGTAGCAGCACTATGTTACATGGTTCTGGATAATTAATAATTAATAACTAAACATGGAAACTTTTTACGGAGGGTGAGTTTATCAAAGACTGTCATGAAAATGGAGAACATTTGACCCAAGACATGAATGAATGTAACTTATATGCTTAAAAAAATTTCCAGAGGGACTATTTTTCCTTGTGCATTTTCCCATTAATAAATCTGGCACTCTTTGAAAAACTCAGGACATTGCTTAGAGTCACAAGTTTGTGGACACAGGTGGCTATAGCTTTGGAGAATGGAATTCTAGTATCTTGTTTATATCTTGCTTTATTTAATTTAACAGGTGCACTTGTACAGTCTATGGTTGCAGCTTGATAACCAAGTTTACTAGCTTTATCTAGTAACATAGCACTCTGCTCTCTTGTCTAAATATTCACCTAATACTAGCTCCAAAAAACAAGATAGTGATGATTATAAAAGCACAGTCAAGGCTCAAATATGCAAGTCCATGAAGTTTACCTCTCCTGGACTGCTGCAGATTGTGACTCCATTCTCGGTGGGGATGTTTCCAGAGCCATTGTTGGGGGAGCTGGGGCCAGAGCCTGGTGCACTGTTGCATGCAGACTCTAGAATACAAACAATACATAAAAAACCAAATCAGCCTGTTGCACTTCAATGCGACTAGCTGTTTTTTCAATTTTTATTACACAACCATGCGTTTTCTATTCATGATGCCACCTTATAACAACTGATTTAATTCAGTGTGAACAGAACTCACCAGCCACATCCAGGGAACGCTTCTTGGCAGTAGGGATGGGTCCATCTTTTCTGCGGAGTAGAGGGCTGCTTCGGCGCTCTGTTACCTTTTGTTTTAGTCGGGAACGAAGCTTTAGGTTGGGTTCAGAGGCTGAAAAGACACAAACATCCATACATTTAACAATGTGCAAAATTATCTGAAAGTAAATCACGCTCTTTCACCTTGGATTAGAATCAAAATTTGTTAAATACGTGCATGTTTTTCTTGTTCTTCTGTGTGGTAAATGACTCAAGTCGATCCAGCTGAACTGTGACAGGCTTAAGTGTTTAATTTTTCAACTGAGCCAGTATTTCTAAAAATAAAAATGTGTTACAACCCAAATTAGCCCCATAAAAGCACTAAACATTACAGAGTCTGTCTAAACTGGTACTGTAGCCCTCAGATTTGTGGTAGATTGCTGGGTAACACAAGTGGGAGCTTGTTTGTTGGCATGTAGTGGTGCTAATGAGCTTGTCCCTATAGGCCACACTGTATGCGCTGGCTGACATATTTGGGAGCTGAGGTTTGCCATCATCATGTGACAGTGGGAAGCACTGCAACACCAAGGGAAGCAGCCAAATGGCAGCTTCCTTGACCCCATGCTTAATGATGCTGCCTCCACGCTCTGCTAATGAACACTGCTTGTTTCCAGACACTTCCAATTTAATACAAATAAAAGAAATGAAAAGAAAACTGCCAGTGTATGTTTTCAATTAGGTTTGTATGCATATGCTCTGTGTGGCTCTGCCTGCAAACAGATGCTTCTCTTCTGGACTGGTGGTGTGTTGTGTGGCTGGTTTGGCAGGTGCTACATCAGTGCAGAGGCGGCGGGCATACAGTATACTCTGGGATTCTTGTCATGTCAGGACAAGGCCCTGACCTTTTCTGCACAATGTTGCTTTGGTGTCTCTGTGCCAGACAGTATACCAAACACAGGGAGTTTTATTCCCTCCTCCACTGGCTTCCTTCCGTTCAATTAGGTAAAGTAGGACGGTTGACCAACAGTTGACCCTATGCTCGTCCCCTGACCTACTATCAAACAGACCATGCCACGTTCATTAGCCTCAGAGAAGGAGGTGGGGCTTTTTGGTACAGCCAAGTGGAAGCGATTGATTCTTTGTGTATTGTAGAGATTTATTCTGCAGTAGAAGAATTATTCTGGGTCACTAAAAACCCTCTGGCCCCTAGAATGCTAATCAAAGTAGGATAATGCACCAAGTTTTAATGTACTTCAAAGAGATGCAAGCTTTCATTATACCTCCTGGTCGGTGGTGATGAGATAGCATATTGTGAATCTATAATGTCTAAGTACTTTTTCAAATGCACTCTCAATTTTAAGGGGAACAGCACTGCAGAACTTATGAAACTCAATTATTTAAAAAAGTGGAGGGCAATCTTCCTCAGTCTTTGTTAAGAGGGATGGGCTGAGTTAGGATAAAATGCTATGCATTAGTTTAACTGGAGGAGACCTTGGAAAAATGAAGCCTATGAGAGAAAAAGCACAGTGCATTAAAGTTTTATTTTATTCTATTGCATGCTGAATTGCAATAGCTTGACATTTTAACATTACCATTCTTTCAGTACTGTCATGATAATAAGGACTGATAAAACAACTGAATGTTTGATAATTAAAACTGAGAAAATCTCTCATTAATAATGAACAAAGCAGAACTAAAACTGACTTTTACAGATTTCTGATATAATACTAAATGCATTTGGTGTCACTTTTATCTAGGAGCTTTATATGAATGTTGGCATTTGCTGATGAAGTTTGTAGCGGTAATAAAATGGAGTATAACTGGTTTACCTGATACAGACTATGATTTGAATATGATAAAATGGTAAAGTCACAAATGTTATCAGATGACCTGGCACAGGTATTAACCACACAAAGTTTGGAAAAGCTCCAGCAAACAAGTTGGCTCCCGTAGCTTTAACATTTGTTACAGACAGACCTCAAAAATGGTCTCAAGTCTTCTACCCATCATGGTGATTAACTGTACAAGTACTGGCAATGATCCAGCAACCCTGTCAGCTCTTATGGCAGCAGTGATGTCTTAACTGATGACTCAATGTGACCTTGACCTTTAACCTCATGATCTCAAAAATGTTATCAGTTCTTCCACCCATCAAAGGTATTAAACACACAAAGTTCGGTAAAGATTTAGGAAACAAGTCAGCTCCTGTAGTAGTAACAAGATTTGTAACGGACAGAGGGATGGACAATCCAAAAACATAATGGCTCCATGGAAGAGGCATAAAAAACCATGCTCGTTATTATTCTTCTGATGGGAGCCATAGTGCTGGATCCAGCACCATCAAAAGTGAGCATGAGTAGCTCTTTCTGCACAACTGCTGGTCAGGATTTAGGACTTTTCATTCCACATGCCACTGGATGCTCATACATGCAGATACATTAATAACAGCAAAAAACAGCTAAAACTGTGCCAAGATATATCCAGTCCTTTTGTGCACAACATGTACTGCTTGCAACTAACATCTACTCAAATATTACTGATCATTGGGACTTTGTCCATAATCTGACTATAAAGAGAAATCAGAAAGTCTCCAGTATCAAAAATTTCCCTTTACAGACTTTGCATATTCATATGCAGATATCTAGTGAAATGGGTTACACATTCGCCTTACAAGCGAAAGGTCCCTGGCTCGATTCCATGTTGGGACACAAGACTCTTTCACCATGGAGGGTTGCATCAAGAAGGGCATCCAACATAAAACCTCAGCTAAATTGCCAATGCGGATTAATCTGCTGTGGTGACACTTTGAGGACAAGGGAGCAGCCGAAGGTACATATGCAGATATCTATATATAGAGGTTACATACAACATATACTTGTCTTTATTGTTTTTAAATACAAAGTAGTCATCAAAGGTAACTACCAAAAGGGGGCAGCAAGAAAAAAAGAGTCACGCAGTAAAACGATGGAGGGGTGTGCTTTGTGTTTAATTGTTAGCTTTTAGTCCTGTGTGATTGAAAAACAGACTTAACAGGAGTGGCTAGACAGTGACCCCTAGGTAGAAGGAGAAACTGAAGATCAGAAGGATGCTACGGGGACAGTAAAGGAGACAAGCAAATAGGGTGAAGCAGGGGTCTTGTCTTTGCTGGGCACCATTCGCAATGGGAGTGTTCACCTCAGGACACAGTGACTTTGAAGGGTGTTAATGCCGACTGGGCAAAAGCACACCAGCGTGCACATGTGCGAACACACTCGCTGCAGAGGGCCCAGACTGTTTTTTCTGCTGATGATGGCATTTTCGCGCAGCCCTTTCTCCCTCCATTCATCCACCCCCTTCTTTCTCTGGCTTAGTCTAAGTCCCCATTTCTTGATTTTCTCCACTTCATTTCTGAGTCTTTATGGGCACACAGTAAGCAACCTTTGGCAAAGACGGACCATACCTCCCTACTTTATGACATAAAAGAAATGCTTTTCAATGACATTTTTAAATGTACATCCTCTCTCATCAGAGTAAGGTGCCAGGCAACATCATGTATTATGTGGCCTTGTAGCTGTGATACTAGATGGGGCATGTATAGATCAGGAAGAAAGTACTGGGCTCCTACAGTCAACAGACCACACATGACAAAATCGACATTTAAAGGTAGCATGGCACACAAGCCATGGGCGGTAAAATAAATTACAACATACCTGAATCTAAGGTACATCTTCTATGTTGCATAATGTATAACATCCTGATGAAAACTGTCTATAAATTACATAACTTATGAGAGAATTTGATGTATGGCTTTTTATTGTGTGTTTCCTTTAATATACTTTGCATGTGATTTCCTGTTCATGACAAAATAACTTTGAAGATCTCTCTCTGATCCCTTACACTTCAAGTTATCCATTAAATGCCAGATTAAACATCTGTATATGTGGTATTTAATAGTTCAATAGGGAATTGACGGGGAAACTGGTTCTCAGATACAAAACATATTGATCAGTTGCTCATTTGTTTTGACAGACAGGAGTCCCGGGCTGAAGGAGTCAGGCTGGGGGGAAGCCGTGCTGCTGTGCCAAGAAAGGAGAGAGGGGAAGGGAGATTTATGGAAATCAATAAGGGAGTTCGCTGAAACTCATCAACAGAGCTTCCGAGAAACATCATATGTAGACGATACATTAGATAAATGGATTAGATGGACATATTCAAATGGGAAAAAGGCATAATTTTGTCTATACATCTGTTTGTTTATGTTCTCCAAAACATAAAAGCAAGTAAAGCCAATCCATCTTTGACTGAAAATTCCACTGGAGCCCACATTATGGTATAAAAACATAGTATTGTGATTAAAAACCATAATTTAGAAAAATATCTCTCTTGTGGGCTCATAAAATAAATATGAGCATAAGACACCAAAGAGCTGGCTGACAGCTTCCCTTTGATTATAAATACTGAAGCCTTCTCAGGGGACATGCAATTATTACAATCAGTGACAGCCGAGTGGTATATGAGAAGGGTGGGTGGAAGAAGGCGGTGATTTTTACATTTCAGCTATTTCACTGCCACTTGTAACATACCAGTAACACCCAGTTTAAATTCTATCAGTGCTACAAACAGTGAGTCTGACATTAGCTGTATTAAAATTCTTTTTTTTTAACCAGTTTAGTTTTGTTTGACTTGTCTTTTGTCTAGTCTAAAATGTAGAAGTGCTAACTCCAGTGGCTTGCAAAGGTATTCGGCCCCCCCTTGGCATTTTTTCTATTTTTACAACCTGTAATTTAAATGGATTTTTAAAAAAATATTATTTTAAGTAATGGCCCAATGCAAAATAGTCCAAACTTATGCAGTAAAGAGAAAAAAAACACATATTTCAAAAATAGCTAATAAATAAAAAAGCAAAAATGGGGCATGTATATGTATTCAGCCCCTTTGCAAAAAAAAAAATGTACCTTCGGCTGCTCTCTTGTATTCCCTCCAAGGGGATGCCACAGTGGATTAATCTGAAATAGTAATTTTTTTTTTTTACACCAGATGCCCTTTCTGGCACAACCCTCCATGGTGAAAGGGGATTGTGTCCCCATCTATGGAGCCCCTATATAAGATCTGGTGCTACCAGAAGTCACATAATTAGTTAAATAAGGTCCACCTATGTGCAATCTAAATGTCACATCAATCTAAGCATGTATACACCTATACCTCTGTAAGACCCCAGAGTCTGCAGCACCACTAATCAAGAGGCACCAACAAGCACCATGAAGACCATGGCGCTCTCCAGACAGGTCAGGGACAAAGTTGTGGAGAAGAACAAATCAAGGTTGGGTTCTAAAAAAATATCAGAAACTCTGAAAATATCACAGAGCACCATTAAATCCATCATCACAAAATGGAAAGAATATGGAACCACAACAAGCCTGCCAAGAGAGGGCCGTCCACCAAAATCGGGCAAAGAGGGAGTTACTCTACAGAAAAAAATTAGAAAGCATGTTTCAAGTTCACCAAAAGGCATGTGGGAGACTCCCTAGACATATGGAAGAAGGTTCTCTGGTCACCTCTCATCACCCCAAGAACACCATCCCCACAGCAAAACATGATGGTGGCAGCATCATGCTATGAGGATGTTTCCATGGGCAGGGACTGGGAAACTGTTCAGAAGTGAAAGAATAATGGATGGTGCTAAATACAGGGAAATTCTTGAGGAAAACCTGTTTCAGTCTTCCAGGGATTTGGGACTTGGACGGAGGTTGACCTTCCACCACGACAAAGACCCTAAGCATACTGCCAAAGCAGCTCTCGAGTGTTTTAAGGGGAAATGTGCTAATGTGTTGGAATGGTTACGTCAAAGCCCAGACCTCAATCCAACTGAGAATCTGTGGCATGACTTAAAGATTGCTGTACACCAGCAGAATCCATCCACCTTGAAGGAGCTGGAGCAGTTTAGCTTTGAAGAATGGGCAAAATTCCCAGTGGCTAGGTGTGCCAAGCTCATAGAGACATAACCTAAGAGACTTGGAACTATAACTTTTGTAAGCCACTGCAGTCTAGCAATCAGTGGGGAACTGGGATTAAATACGAACAATAGGAAAGGCAGTTCTTAATCTTAGTGGATGTAAAGGAGATCTTCCTGATTACAGTTTCTAAAAATATGCAAAAAAGGAATGACAAAATATAAAGCTGTATTGGATACAAGAATGAAAAGGAAAGTTCTGTATTGCAAGTGGATATCCTGTGTGGTTTACAATTTATTGCAAAGTGTGGTATGTGAATGCCAGTGTGTGATACTGTATGAAAGAGAGGGGGAGAAAGGGGGTCAGCATGACAAGTCTGCCTCTATCAATGAAGGCCTTACAGACTTCCTGCCACAGCATTCAAAGTGGCCTTCTGTGCTCCAAGAGCCATTATCACAAAGCCCTTCATACTTGGACAATGAACCCCTTTTGTAATATACTGTGTGCCTGAACTTGCCAGACAAAAAAATTATTTTTAACGTACATTCACAATTTGCATTGATAAATGAACATAATGGAGCAAAAACGTCACATGTGACAGATCCAGTCGTCAGAGGAAGCCACAACTGTGGTCACCGCTGTCACTCACTTCCTCTAAACACAATTCCTATATTCACAGCAGCTGGTCTAATCTGATCTATGTCTGTTCACTACTGACACAACAGTTCATCAACAGCCATGTCTGTATGTATGTATATCCCTCTTTGGCTCCACTCACACAAAATTCACAAGTACCTCCAAATTTAAGACTCCATTTATCCTAAAGATGTCATTTTCTTTACCCGTGCACATGTAATAAACTGCTCATTAAGCCCTGTGTCAGGAAGAAGTGTGAATTTATAAGTTGTGAATATTTCTCAATGGAAAATTCCTAAATTACATAGAGTGTCCCTGAAAGTTGAAACTCGCAGTCTGGTTTTGTGTGCCAGGAAAAACTAGCCTTGTCTCCAACTCGCAGCAGGTGGGCAAGAGTGCAGAGTACACAGAGTTTGGCCTCCAGCTGTGAAAGCAGCCAGTGATACGGCCAAAGCAGCTGCTGACACTAAGTGAATAATCACAGCTTGGCTGTACTTAATATGGACAGATGGACAAAGTCTGATGTATCCAAAAGGCAGCAACTTCGGTTTTACATTCCTTTTAGGACACTTCAAAAGGAGTTATTTTGGTCAATGAAGTGATCTATGATGGGAAGAAGTGTGACTGAATAAGTAAGTCAATACTCATGTGAAAGAATACAAAACAGGTTTTTTAAAAGAAAGCAATCTACAAGAAAAACTCTGACCATAAACAATAATCCTATTGGATTTACTTCAAGCTCTTGAAACAAAAAAACTAATTTCCCAACTGTTTCAGATGTTTTTCCTGTTGAGTATTTGTTGGTTCTCTGACAAATTGTCTTTTGTTGTCATTTCCACTGGTTTTTCATACTAAACCAACAAAATATATCATACTTCTGGGACAGAGCCAGGTTCGCAGTTTCCTCATGTTTCCAGTCTTTATACTAAGTTAAGCTAAGCTCAGCTGACTACAAACACAGAGTGGCATTAATCTTTACATCATACCCTCAGCTGCTTAGAGTTAGGGCTGAAACAATTCATCGAGTAACTCGAATAATTCAATTATAAAATGCTGAACTATGGACTCACCTTCTGGGAGTTATGTGTCGCTGCGCATTAAGCCAGTAAACATACTGAATAGACACACAAACAGATGACTGGGACTGCCCAAACACGTCACTGATAGTTAGAAAGCTGAAAGTCAGAATTTTGTCTTCTTGTCCAAAAAACTCCTCAGATTGCGTCTATCATAAAATGCAATCCGAAACAATCAGAAGTGATCACATGTGCTGCCTGGGAGGATGGCTACAGCTCATAGTGGTAACAGCACAAAAACACTGCAGAGATGTGCATCCCTGGGCTCGAAGCAGTGACTGAGAATCATTCAGAAAGTAATGAATGAAATACCTTTAACTCGGCCAGTATGCTTCCACCTTAAATATGACTTTGACCTTTGACCCCATAATCTCAAACATTTATCAGATGTTCTGTCCATCATAGGTATTAACCACACAACGTTTGGTAAAGATTCGGCATAAATGTCAACCACTGTAGTTGTAACAAGGTTTGTAATGGATGGATGGATGGACATCCTGAAAACATAATGCCTCCACAGGGGAGGCATAATGAGTAGAACCCTTCAGATTGTGTTTCTCATTTGAGTTATGCATTTTCCTTTTCCACAGCATTCTGTGCTCTTCACTTGTTACAGCAGAATAGCAGCCCAAATAAACTTCAAACCACCTGTCAGCCCACTGCGAGAGCTTTCTAACAAGCGGTGACATGATTAAATAGTGCCAATCATTTTTATTGACTGGTTGGTGTGTCTGTTCAGGATGGATACTGGCTTAACGTACAGTGCAACCGCATGAGGCGAGTCCACAATTCTGCTTTTGCAATTGAATTATTCGAGTTACTTAACGGATCCCTCCAGCCCTACTTAAGAGTGGCTCCATTATCTTCCATCCTTCTTATTATCTTTTTAAACAAATATTTTAGGAGCTAATATAAATACTCCTGGTTCCTGGCTTTGATACCCAATAACAGAATACTTCCAAGATACTAAAGCAGAAAAGGGAAGATTAGTGCATCACTGTGGAAGTGGAGGAACATCAACAAGCAGCCATATGTCAGCAAAGCCTTCCATTCTTTACCTGTTTTGCGGAGAGGGAAGTCATCTTTTGCATCGTATGTGCCCAGGATTGGATGGTTGTATGCTGACAGTGCTGTTTGGGGAGGTGAGCTCTGGTCCAAAGAGCTATGCTGTGTTTTTCTACAGAAAAGAAAAGAAAAATATCTAAATACTTAAACGCTCAGTATAATGTGTAACATGAATCTAGTAATTTTTTTGCAGATAAGCGCTGGCTCCGCATGCCTTCCAAGCTCACCCTATCACTACTATAACCTGACTTTCTATACTCACACACCCACACAAAAGGGGAAGGAAAAGTGCTCCTTCTATCTTCTCTGCAAAGTCAAAAAGACACATCAGAGCGTGGACAACAATGTGGGTGGAATGGAGAAAGCGGCAAAGAGTAGAGATAAAGGACAAGGCCTGAAAGCTGAAAGCGAACAGGCTGAAGATTGGCTCAAAATGCACAAAGACAGGTAAGCTGAAGAGGGAATACATTTATGAAAGAAGTGTGGAGAATGCCAACAGGTCCGACAAACAGGGAAAACACTAAAGAAATGGGAAATGGTGATAAGCGTGGTAATTAAAAGGACTGGTAGTACAGTGCTCCTGATTATTCCATCATCTCCCGTCTTGGCAGAAATGCTTGACTGCTTAAAGCCTCTTCAAATATTTAAAGCACAGGAGAGGTGCCATTGTCTTTTCTCTCTGCCCACTTCAAACATACGCACACACCTCAAAGAGAGCCAGCTGTCAATCACTGACAACAAACACTGACAGAAAAAAAAACCCTCATTGCTTCACCATTTTCTCTGTAGTTCGACTCAGAGAGGCTAATGCTGATGTTGGAAACTTGATGTGAACACAAAAGCACATCAATGACAGACGCCTACACAACAGGAGTTCATAACACCACTGGGTTCGCCATGTTTGCAAAGCCAGGATGATGAGAGACTTTCATGTTGCTCATCAATGGCTTTTATGTTTGATATTCTTCCTGCTGTGGATTTTTTCTTTTTTTTTTTT
>VUQH01009867.1:2833-17487 GCA_015106775.1 Etroplus canarensis
ATCAAACATAAATAAAAAAGATGGGAACCTGAGCAAAAACAAACAGAAGAAGGAAAACGCCTTGAAGCAATCACACAATGATACATCGGCTCCTCTTTTAAACTAATATGAATAACTCTACTGATGAAACTGAGACTGAAAATAGGACTGGCAGAAATCCCTAGCTTAACTAATAAACTGCAAAAAGCAATTAATGATATAGACTGGCATTGATAGAGGAGACAGAACACTGAACTACATCCTCACCAAAACTATATACAAATTATATTTATACTTCTTGCAATTTTCTCTCAGAAAAAAGCTATTTTGTGGGTATGATGGAAAACTTACATTTCCTGACTGGTATAAAATATAAAACATTTCTAGTCTAGGTCAGCTGGGCCTTTTCTTTGTGGAGTTTGGATGTTCTCCCAGTGCCTGCGTGGGTTCTCTCAGGATACGCCGACTTCCTCCCACAGTCCAAAGACATACTTGTTATGTTAATCTGTGGTTCTAAACTGTCCATAAATGTCTGTCTCTGAGTTTCAGGCCTGTGATGGACTGAGTGTCCAGGGTGTACCCAGCCTCTCTCACAATGCCAGCCTGGACTGGCTCTAGGTGCTCTGTTAACACTAGTGGATAAGAAGTATTGGATGGATAGATTTCTCATCCACGTCTAAATATTTTTATTTGTCCAATAAAATGTCCAAGTATTTTATTTCAAACATATTAAGATCCTATCCATCAGATAGATGATTTATATACGATTGATCCAAATGAAAAAGAGTTTTTACTGCTTACTCAGGACGTGGAAAAATTGGAGGGCTCAATACAACCTTGTAGTCTTTATGGTGAGGATTTAGTGTGTTGGCAGAAAGGGTCCAATAATTATGGTCACTGTGACAGACACTGCTTTCACATTTTTTGTAGGACAACACTGCTTTTGTGTTTTTTTATAATACCTTAAAAGCCATCTGCAGTTTTTAAGATATTTATGCATAAAAACATGCTTCAAAGCAAAGCAACTTATTACACAGAAATGCAATTGTGAATTTATGCACAAGGAAGACATTATGTTAAAATTTACTGAGAATAAACCGTGTGACAATCAGACCCTTCTCAGTGATTTAGAAGATATCCTGATCATTTCTTTAAGCTGCTGGTCTTTTTTGGGGGGGGTTGTTCTTGAGAGTCTGTAATCATCTTGATGTATGCTCAATCATCCAGGTAAGTAACACTTCAAAAATTGATTCTGTTCATCTGGACACAAAGTTTTCCGTAGGAGAAACGTTTCGTCACTCATCCAAGTGACTTCTTCAGTCTCAACTGACTGCAGGACTCTTCAGCCTTATAAATGTAAATTCATACATAATCTTATAAGGCTGAAGAGTCCTGCAGTCAGTTGAGACTGAAGAAGTCACTTGGATGAGTGACGAAACGTTTCTCCTACGGAAAACTTTGTGTCCAGATGAACAGAATCAATTTTTGAAGAGTCTGTAATCATATTACCACAACTGATAATTATGGGTCAGCCTCCACTGATGATGCTGAAAACTGAGAAGACATGTATTTATGAGCTTGTGTCTCAGACAGAGCAAGTCAAGCCCTGTGTGTGTCTGTGTGTCACTGTGTGAGACGGTACACCAACAAGACCTCACGCAGCTTTCTCGCCTGACTTGGCAGTGCCGTCTCCCTGACTCTGGCAGTGAGGACAGATGGCAAGGACTTACCCCACCCAGAAAACCTCCGACACTCCCTCCCAGTAGTAATGCACAACACGAGAACTTCCTTGGCACCAGCTGACTAATATTTCAATCCAGCAGTGAGTCATATTTAGCATCCTGTCCCACCAAGTGTCTGTGTATGCACAAATTTGGGTGGCAGCATGCTTTCATTAAACCACCTTAAGTCAGCAAGTCAAACCTCAGAGCCTGCTGCTCTTTTCTGAATGCTGCCAAAGCAAGATCAACATATCGACGGCAGCATCACACTTTAACAAGCCTGAGGCAATTAGTATTATAAAAGCATGACACGAAGCATAATAAACCCACACTACTGATCAAAGGCACTCATTCACATTCAGCACTGGAACATGTCTACCCTGAACTGTGCAACATGGTGTTCTTTGGTGCCCCTGCTTAAGGAGTTCATTTGAAATTTGAAATCTACCTGTTATTACATGCTTTTTAGATTTGTCAATAAAGGTACCAGACTGAGCAGTTTAAAGCTCAATTAACCAGGAATATCAAAAGTGGCAGGTGGACATTTCTTAAAAAGAAGGTACAGTGTGTGTGTCTGTGTGTGTGTGTGTGTGCGGCTGAATGTGAGGACTGGAGAGACTGACAAGGTGGACAACAGTTTGCTGAATCTGTAAATTCAAGGAAATGCTGACAATTCCATAATGCACGTGAAGGTAATGAACGTGTTAGAGGGTTTTAATCTAGCTTGCATTTGACATTTATCAAACTTTTAGTTAATGAAAAGAACATGTGCAAAAATTTTACTAGCATGTACCAACCTAAATTAAAAAAACAATTGCAATGATTTGCAAATCTCATTAACCAATATTTTTTTCTAAAAAGAACATAGAAAACATATCAAATCTTGAAAGTGACACATTTTACTATTTCATGAAAAATATTAGCTCATCTTGAATTTGATAGCACCACACCACAGAAAGTAAAGTTACAGCAAAGCAAAGTTTGCATCGCATTGTCAGGAGAATGTCCATGCGTTCAGCTGGTGATGCAGAAAATGTATTATTTGTTGGTATGCTTGGTCCTAACCTGTTGCTGACTCTGTTTCACACTGGTAAAATTGTAGCTAACAGAACACCGATTAGAATACTTGTCAGTCTATTTGTAGGCCATTTGTCACCAAGATACATTGATCTGGCCACAAATTAAACAGATTTTCATATCTCTGTTATTACGCTAAAGGACAGTGTCAGACTTGTGCACACTAAGCAGCCTGTGTACTATTATCAATGTAACAAGATTCAGAGCTCTAATGTGCAGCTATCACATTAGAAATAAACAGCAGCACAGGGAGAACACTGAGTGGTTTAAATATATTCACAGAATTAATGATTTTTCTGCAAGCACTGGTCTCTTTAGTTATTCATAGCTGCAGCGTTGGCAGTTTTGCTGTCACCTGTTACTCTGATGTTTCTGATTGAAGCAGGCAGCACTCTGTCCATTTTGTACGGTAGAAGGGGAAAAAACTACTTATCTGGGTGTGCATAATGAAGCGGAAAGCCTGGAGTTAAAGAAGACAGTTGATAATGTCACAATACTCATTACCTCTGACTGTGGTTTTAAGTTTTGTTTAGCCAATACAAGCCTGGCTATGTCAAATTTGCTTCATAGTCTGGTGATTCTCTCTCAGGCCTTAACTGCTTCTATCTTAAGCTCTTGGCTGTTGCAAGTTCTCGCTATCCCTTCTTCAAGGGAAACTTTCGTTGCTTCGGTTGTATAATTTTTCAGAATACTGCTATTCTGAAAGACAGAATGTCAGAAATGGAAGTTATAATACATTTGGCTGAATCTGAGCACACATAGTTCTCTTGTACACCTCTGCTTGCACCCTGCTGATTACAAGTGTGCCATTTCTTTTGGCAACTATACATGCCCAAGCCATGATGGGTTTTACAGATGGGGGGGTGCTTTGGACAAAAAGTTGCTTGTTTTTCCCACCTTCACTTTCTTTTTTCTGTTTTATTCCCCAATTTTAATAAAGACTCACTTGTTCCTATTCACCATACAAATGATTTCATGCTTCCCCACAAGACTTGTGCTCCTAGGTCTACCAGCTTGTCGTCAAGCCCCATTCAGTTTAGAAAACTGACATATTTTTCCACTTAAAATGGGTGACAAACTAAAGCGGAAACCCAATTCAGAAACACCATAAAAATGCAAATGGAGGGCTTCCATGAAGTCTCTGAATGATTTTATGAATACGATATGGCATTCACAGCGACTACTTTTATCTAACTGAAATGAACAGCTACAGGAAGTCTGGGAGTATTACAGAAAGCACTTTCCACCTGATTAGCAAATATTTTGTGCACAGTCGTCATCTCTCCTGCAATTTCACATGGACAAGAGGTTTCCATGCCAAGGAACATTGGAACCACTGTCCCTTTGTTTTGGCCCAACACGGTCAGGACTGATTCAGTTTCTGTTGGGTTTAATCAACTGATTACCAATGATTACATACTGAACCGTAGCACATGAACTACTAATCTAATCTGAACCATAAACTATCAAACAGAAAAAGACAAATTTTAATGAAATCAAGACCAAAATCAAAAATACATATCCATCCTTTAATACAAATGCTGAAAGTTTTAAAGTACATTTTGTACATGCTTACTATTATCTTGTCATGTACATGTTCAGGTCTTGAAGCCCTTTCACTTTCATGTTTTTAGGTAATAGCTCAGAAAACTGTACTGGGCGAGAATTTTTTTTTACACTGGTTCAAATGAAAAAAAAAAAAAGATGTTCTCTTGTATAGGGAGATGATAATGTCAGTGGTGGTGGGGTCAAAAAAGGAAGAAGTAGAGGTTCTAGTTGGAAAATCTGTGCTGTAAAAAAACACTTAATGTCCGAAAAGCAAACAAAAAAAAACACCCACAGCTAACACTAGTGTGATCTAGGCATCATCAGGTTTATCTGCTGGTGGTCCACATGGCTGAAGCATCTTCTCCATCAGGTTGAAGCGGACACGTGCTTTGCTCTCGTTCTCAGCCACAGAGAAGTAGTTGAGCAGGTCAAAATGTCCCATGTAGGAGCAGTAAGAGTCACGGTGCTGGTTGACCAACCATTCCCACTTGCTGGTGTCGGCGTGTCCTGTGCCGATATATTTGGACTGAAGATGTTCCAGCTGACTGTGGATATTGTAACGGTCTGTCATTCTTGCTGAGTCAAGTCCCAGAGGATCTAAAAAAAAAAAAAAAAAGTTGGAATATAAATCATTCGCACGTAGACAGATCAGACAATGAGATAACAAAATACTTTGTGTGGGACTCAGCAGAGAGGCTGCGCAATGAATAGACATATATATTCAATTACAATTATAGCTTCCAAAGATTGAAATAAAATAAAGACGGTGCTGCATCCCTTTTCACGAAGGGTAAATGTACCTTCAGCTGCTCCCTTGTATTTTTCCCAAGAGGTCACCACAACAAAATAATCTGCATTGGTAATCTGGCAGAGGTTTTATGCCTGATGGCCTTCCTGATGCAATCCTTCACGATGAGAGGGGGGTTGTGTTCCCACCTGGAAACAAACCAGGGACCTTTCGCTTGTAAGGCAAATGTGTAAACCCCTACACAACAGGGACACTACACTATAAATCCAGCACACCTCTTTCATTTACACCAGTTCAATTTTCCCCCTTTCAAAATCTGAAACTCAGTTCCCAACAGATTTTGGCAGGTCAGCTCAAGATAATAAGCCAGAAAGAGAGATTTTTGGTAAGCCAGCTGTTTGGAAACACTTTGGTTTCAAGGAGTCTGGCGAGGAACAACAAATATAATTTCATCGAGCACATGATGCTTCAAAAGTCTTTATCGAGTTAAATAATCAGGATCTTAATATTTATCAAAAATAACCATGATTATGATTTTTTCATAACTGAGCAGCTCTACTGCACAGCATTATTAATTCCTTGTCTCACATCACACATATTGAGACTGTGTCCCACATTCTGATTAGCTCTGGTTTTCCAAATATAACAGACACTGTTCTAAGGTTCTGTTTTTTATCCAGTGGTTGTGAAGAAAGCAGGAAAGGCTGTCATCATGGATAAAGTGCAGGTTAACCCGTTTCCACAAAACAGCTGTAAACATCCCGTAAAGTTTTACAGCAGTTTTTTTGTCTTGTGCATGCTGTTATTGCTGTACTGTAAAAGTCGCTATAAACTCAATAACTTGCTCAATCAGTGCTTTTTGATAACACTGTTTTAGAACCTCTTTTGTGAACTGAATTTATATTTAACAAATATATTAGGTGTTTTTTGTTTTTTAAAGATTCAGAAGTAAGAGAAAACGCACATATCTGTATCATTCAGTACTGAGCAAAAATCTCAGTCAACCCTCATTTCTTGGTATTTTTCTAGGAAAATTGGAAATAGGTGCAATGATTTTTAAAACATGTATAAACATAAAAGGAAATACAGTACAAAAGGAAAAAACAGCAGTTGTACAATTCTAACAAACTTGAAAGTCAATATTTGTTTTGACCATCTTCATTCTTCAACACACCCTGAACTCTATTAGTCAAGCTTTCTTGTAATTCCTTTGAGTAGTCTTCAGGAATAGTTCTCCAGGCTTCTTGAAGGACATTCTAAAGCTCTTCTTTGGATGCTGGCTGCCTTTTGTTCTGTTCTGTCAAGATGATTCCACAAAGCTTCAATAATGTTGAGGCCCAGGCTCTGACAGTACATTTCTACATTTACAATTCTATCAATTTTGACAAGATCTCCAACACCACTGGCTGAAATGTAGCCCCAAAGCATGACAGAGCCTCCACTGTGTACAGACGGCTGTAGGCACTCACTGTTGTACCTCTCTCCTGATCTCCTCTGTATATACTGATGATGATTTGAAGCAAAAAATTCAAATTTAGATTTATCACTTCATAAGCCCTGACCTAACATAGACCATAGGACCTAAGCGAAACACAGATGTGTCCGGGTATGCCTGGGTGTATGCACACAGTTTGGGCCCAGACTCCAGCATCCTTTGAAGCTAACGTGTGATTGTGGAGTGGCTACACTGATCCACTGTTATCATCAAATGAGAGAAAAAACAACAGGATTGATTTTTAAATAAGGGCATAACATGACTGTGCGCTTGCAGATGCTTTTTATCTTATCTCCCATTACTCCCCCTCCCCCCAAAAAAGGTAAAGCAAGAACCATCAAGTGTGACTTTTTTACAGTTTTAACTCAGCAGATATCCATCCACTTGTGTTAATTACGGTAAAGTAAAAACATTTAATGTTTTTTGTCAACATGTAAAAGTCTCATGCTAAAAATGAGACACTCCTGATGTGTGCGATCCTCACCCACACTGTTGAACTTTTTTGCATTTGGGCCACACATTATGCGTTACGGAAAGTGGCTGGCTGCTACCCTAATGGGTGCATGTTACTCTATTTGCCCAGAGGCGATGCTATAATGCTATTGGTTATCGGCGATATCAAAGGGGATGACTGGACCATGGAGTAAATTGTCCAACCCTACCCACCGCTAGTGAAAAAGCAGCCAAAAACTGAAGGACCTTCAAAATGCCTGGAAAACTATCACTCAAGACCACTTTAAAAAACTGACAAGAAAGTCTGGCTCCTTGAAAACAAAATAAAAAGAACTGAGGGGTGGCTGAAGACTGTCGCACAGGGCTGTGTAAGATTATAAAGACTAATTTTCTTTATTTTGCAGTGGCCCCGAAGGTTAATGAGTTACACATTAACATTTACATTTACTTAAAAGCTCTCTTACAAGTGAAAGACCCCTGGTTCAAATTCAGGTGGGGACACAAGCAGTAGGGGTATCCAGCTTAAAAAACCTCTGCCAAATTAGGGCCCTGTCACACCATGAGGATTTATGCCGATGCATCCAAATTCCTCTAAAATGCTAAAATGCTGACATACGCAAAACATTATATATACGAATACATAACATATTGCTAACATATATAGAATGCAATACCAACAAATGCTAGAGTATTGCAGGCATTAACAACTTGAAGCCCGTTTATGCCACTTCCCTTAAATGCAGCAGATATGCCATTATACGGTAACTGTATGTTATAAACAAGTTCAGTACGACTGGAACATGTCAAATACGCCTACAAATGCCAATATGCGTTGCAGGTGAGTTTGATATAGGTTACAATATAGGTTAAAAACACGTTATTCATAAGCTCTTAATAAGTTGTGCGTACGCCAGACATTACCTCAATGTAGTTTGACACATGAGTAACGTGAGTCAACGTATGCATACCTGCAATGTATGCGGGATGTATGAACCATAGGTAGGCATACGTCAGAAATTTTGTGCATGCTCAGAATTTTCCGGAGACCCCGCCGTACTACAACATATACAGGCGTACTTCAGTGTGCTCTTAACTCATACAAAACGTACCATACGTTGGCATACTCTTGTTAAAACGTCAAGGAGTGACAGGGGCTTTACCAATACTGATTAATCAGCTGTGGCGACCCCCTGCGGATAATACAAGGGAGCAGCTTTTTCTTCATGGAGTCACCCACCAAAGTCTCCTTCTTAGGCAACAAAAGCCTGAAATGTTTTTAGTCTACATGCTTCACTGACCCATGATTTAAACGCTGCCTGTCAGTTTAAAAAAGCAGAACGTGGGAGCATCACGGGAAAAATGTGTCTCAAAAAGAGACGTAAACAACGTCTCATAACCTGTGTGTTTTATCAGAGTACGAACTCTTTACCCCACATTCAGTTAGCCGGGATTTGGTCTCCCCACATGTGAGCAACTGCATTACTAATCTATTATAAACATATGTACATGTCCGACTGAGTTTGTTTTTATTAAGTTAACTCCTATTTCACCGTCTCTTGTTTTCAGTATAGCGTGAGGTTAGCTCGCCGTGTTAGCGCACTCGCCGTATCTCAACCTCTAATGCTTTTTAACTTGAATGCCCTCTCCATAGTCGTTATATAGAGTTTAAAAGGCAAAATATACTTACGTAAAATGTGAAGACTTCAAATGCGAAGGTAGAAAATGTAAATAAAACACTCGACAGTTCCCACTTCAACAGAACATGCAGCTGTGCTAACGTCCGCTCGGTGCTCCCGGTAAAATGAACCGGCGAGAAACACAGGCTGTAACTTTCAGTTTTCTTCCTCAACGCAGAGCAACTTCATTCAGTCGAGTGAATTATTCATTCGACTTAAATAATTCACTTGACCAAAACAATCCCGTTTTTTCTGATTTAAAGAGATCAGAACATTTCATTAAAAAATCTCGTCTTTTTTTTCTGAATGAACTAGATTTTCTTTATGGACAAAAGTATTTGGCCATACCTCTTACTCATTGAATTTGACTTTTTTTTTGTTCAGTCCCATTTCCACAGCGAAAGTTGCCAACAGCTTAATAACTCCGGATTTCCAAACCCCCTCTGGCATTAACATCAACACAAAACTGTATCAGGAGCTTCATGGCATGGGTTTCCATGGTTAAGCAGAAGCCTTACGTCACCAAGCACAATGCCAAGGGTTGATGGAGTGGTGTAAAGCACACTGCCACCGGACTCTGGAGCAGTGGAAATGTGTTCTGTGAAATGATGAGTCACGCTTCTCTGCTGTTCAGTGTGATGGATGAGTCTGGGTTTGGTGAATGCCAGAAGAACGTTACATGCCTGACTGCGTTGTGGTGACTGTGAAGTTTAGCTGTGGAGGGCTAATGCTTTGGGGCTGTTCTTCTTTGACTGGCCTGGGCCAGTAGTTCCAGTGAAGGGGAATCTTGATGCCAAGCTTGCCAAGACAGTTTATACAATTCAGTGTTTCCAACTTTTTAGGAATTGTTTGGAGAAGACACTTTTTGATTCCAGGATGACTGTGCCCCAGTGCATAAAGTAAGGTCTTGTATTTAGTCTCTGAGAATCAGTTCAGAACTTGACTGGCCCACACAGAGTTCTGACCTCAACCCCAGTGAACACCTTTGGGTTGAACTAGAACAGAGATTGCAAACCAGCATCAGTGTCTGACCTCACAAATACTCTTCCAGATGAATGGGCAAAAATTCCCACTGACACACTTAAAAATGTTGAAATTTTTCCCATCAGAACGGAAGCTGTTATAGCTGCAAAAGGGGACCAACTCCATACATACGGTGTAAAATCCTAAAAGAATCTCTGACTTGAAAGCTTTACTTTTAATATTTTTAATACAGTTCTTTCTGGTAATCATATTTGAGCTTCATTAGGGAAGCATCTATAGATCTGTCTCTTTTTCAGTCATACATATCTTTTGAAGTTGAAGTTTACTTTTATAAACCGGAGCCAAAAAAAGGGAGACACTGGCTCAACTTGTGGGATAGGATGACATGACAAATCTGTTGGCTATATGGTCACCTTATGTGTAAACATAACAATCTGATGTATAAGGATGAGAAAATGTCCACATTAGTATGCCATATCGAAAAAAATATTTAGTTTGTTTCTTAAAATAATAATGACTGAATTTAATATAAGAAAGCAGAGAAGATAAAATTACATGACAAATAATAAAAGAGGAGTTATATTTTTCATATGTGTTTTGACTCATTTTCCCTCCCACAGTGCTCTGGCAATCTGTTCCATTGTCTGTTCAGTGCTAAATACTGAAGTTCAGAGTTTTGTAGCAGATGCCCGGTGGGTGATCTGCTTTTCTTTGGTTGCTCCAGTTTGAGAGAAAGCTGTGCTCAGGCTGTCTGCAATTAATTATTTTTTTCCCACCAATGCTTGTTTTCACTTAAACATTCTCTTGCTAACCACCTGTCCTAGTTAATACCATTGTTGCGCTCCTCTGTTACGCTGTAATTTATTACTCAAACTTGTACCCCAATAAATCCTGTTCTCATTCTTCAAGTGATCTTTCCCCAGTGAAATGAGTATTTAGGCTTTGTGGTCATTTTTTTAGATAGGGGATTCAAAATCACTGCATGAATGCTGTGGCTGAATGCCAAGACTTTCGGCCACAGCAGTTTAACTGACAACTTCAAGTATTTGGTTGGATCTATAACCAAGAACTGTCATGGTCTGTGGGTTTCAAGGTTTGGGGTTTTGAATGTTTTGTTAGGTTCTAAGATGTTTAGGGTTCTTTGTTTCTCTTATACCTAGGTTTTTGTTTCATGCAGTTTTGGTTTTGTCTCTTATTTTGTGTGCAGTTTCAGTTTTATGGTCTTTATCCTGTGTTTGTATGTACTTGTTTAGGGGTTCTTAATTCTCATGTTCTATTTATTGTATTCCCTGATTATTGTTTGAGCCTTAGTTCTAGTCCTGCTTATGTTTAGTATGGTTTATTGTATTCTTCTGTCTGGGTTTTGAGTTTCTGTTCTGGCTTTTTGCTCTATCCTGCCCTCTGGTTCTGCATATTTCATTCGATTTCTAGTGACTGCCTTCTGAGTTTAACATAGTTGGTTCCTCGGGTTTTGTTTTATGATCCCCATGTTTCCCTGTTCTAGTCTGTGTGCAGTTGTTGTACTTTCCTGTTTCATGTGTTCATCAGTGTTTCTTGTAGTCTCTGAGAATCAGTTCTAGTCCTTTCCTGTGTTTAGTTTATTAGTTTCCTATGTGTCATCCTCTGATGTTTATGTCCTTTTGTCAAGCTGTCTCATGTCTGCATTCTCAGTTGTGTTTCTCACTTCCTGCTTTACTTTGATATACAGGTTGTGTTCTGTGTATTGTGTTCAATTTTGCTTTCTGTCTTTAATTATTGCCCCCTGTGCTCCTCTCCCTCCTGTTACTAGATTGTCATTAGTCTGCTTGTGTGTGTATATATAGTCCTGCCTTTCTTCAGTTTTTGTTGCATTGGAAATCTATGTGGATGGCAGTTTAGACTGGTGTCATCTTTCCTCATTGTGTGTATTCCAGTGTTTCTGTGCCTGGCTTTGTATTTTATGGCCTTTGTTTGGGAAAATGACTTTTGGCTAAATAAAGCCCACTTTAAGTTACTTTAACTGGCTTCACAGAGTCCTGCTTTAGGGTCCACCTCTTTTCACACACACTGAGCACACTGTGACAAGAACATCTTCTATCCACTGTATGAAAGTCTTGGTGGACTTTTTGTAGCTGTTTTTTGAAAACTAATTCACAAGATTGATTTAGGTGCCAAAAAAGGTAGGCATGACCTCAGTGCTTCAGATGTTTCTCCACGATTTGATCAAGCAGTGTTGCCACGAAAAACTAGATTTACATTATTGTGGAGCTAACACTACCTCTGACCATGCATTGTGTGCTGACTTTGGACCATTTGTTTTATTGCTAATTTTGCAGAGTTTTTTAAACAAACCCTGCAACTACTGCCATATGCTGATATTTGAACAACTGAAAGCTCTGGTTCAGTGTTAGGGTAATCTTGAGAGTCATCTCAACAAGTCACTGAATACTGCTGACATTTCATGGTCTCTGGCCATCACATCACTGCTGTTCTCTTCCTGTGTGCGCACCCCTTAACCTCATGAGAATGTTAGAGTTTAGTCATATGAGTGTTGAATACTTTTAACATTTTGACCTGGTGATGAATACATACATTTTATGAATGCATAAAAGTTGGAATTTATCCTGAGGGCAGCAAACGCCATTAGGCTCTAGTTGAGGGAAAAAAGGGAAATTAATAAAGTCAAGATTTTTAAAGTCAGTAGCATTCAAATAATCAAATACGTCTGGCTGAACAATGTAAAATATCTGTTTGAGCAAAATTAAATCTTTACCTCCAACATTTCTAGAGAAAGTATCACAGAAAAATTGTTTTCTTTTCGTGACTCCCTGACTTCTTTAATTTTGGGTTGAGTTTTTGTGCATCCCATAGACTGTGTTCCTCCCTAAGGCTCTATAATGGGACAGTATAACTGATTATTTTTTAGGTTTGCAGAAGGTAATTTAAACTTTTGCAATAACATTTTCCCAAGTGCCAGGTATGTTTTTACTGCCAAATCTATTTCCAATTCCAGCCCTTTAAGGGAACACTTTACAGTTTGGATCATTAGCTGAATTTTGCATATTCTTTATATTTTAAATTTGTTGCTCATTGAGCCTTATTATTTTGAGACAAAGTTATGTTCATCTGGGTGACTGAAAAACCTTTTGGGCATAAAATGTTGTGACCTTTTGCAGGCTTTACCCAGGAATGTTTCTTCTTTTTTTTTTTTACCACAGGAGTCACATTAAAAAAAAAAAAAAAATCCTCAGCTTTCAGTTTCCACATAGTATAGAGAATTACACATTCACCTTGCAAGCAAAAGATCCCTACTTTTATTCCAGATGGGGATAGTCCCTTTCACCATGGAGGGCTGCATTAGGAAGGGCATCTGGCATAAAACTTCTGCCAGATTACCTTCTTCTTCTTCTTCTTCTTCTTCTTCTTCTTCTTCTTCTTCTTCTTCTTCTTTCAGCTGCTCCCGTTAGGGGTCACCACAGCGGATCATCTGCCTCCATCTCACCCTATCCCTTGCTTCCTCTTCCCTCACACCAACCCTCTGCATGTCCTCCTTCTCTACATCCATGAATCTTCTCTGTGGTCTTCCTCTTCTCCTCCTGCCTGGCAGCTCCATCTTCAGCATCCTCTGCCAGATTACCAATGCGGATTAATCCGCTGTGGTGACCCCTTGGGGAAATTACAAGGGAGCAGCTAAAGGTACATTTCCTTAGCTTTTAAACGATAACATACATTTAGGAAAGGGTCTGAATGATTTAAAATGAAAAATGCCATCAGATGTTAATTTTTCTAGATTATTATTTTGGTACAGAAAAGCTTTCACCAGTTTATTAAGGTTTACTTTCATGTCTGATCAAATTGCAAAACAGCATACCCAGTTCAGTTAGGCCCCATGAGTACTGCGCTTCATGACTGAGTGTCTAGTTCACGCCTTCTGTAGAAACATAGATAATGAGACTAAGTTGGTACGATGGATTATGATGATAAAACAGGAAGGTCCATTTATCAAACTGCGCCACACAAATCTACAGAGATTATATTCTCTGTAGAGCATCCTGGCAGAAACTTCTGGGAGTGAGGACAAAGCCAGGTAACCCTTTCACTGTGGTGGAGATGTTTATGTTGCTTGTGCCTTTGCATACAGTGCATCCGGAAAGTATTCACAGCACTTCACTTTTTCCACATTTTGTTGTGTTACAGCCGTATTCCAAAATAATGACAATGTGGAAAAGAAAGTTTTTTTTAAAATGTTTGCAAATTTATTAAAAATGAAAAATCAAGAAATCACATTAAGTATTCACAGTCTTTGCCATGACGCTCAAAATTGAGCTCAGGTGCATCCTGTTTCCACTGATCATCCTTGATATGTTTCTACAGCTTAATTGGAGGCCACCTGTGATGAATTCAGATGAATTGGACATGATTTGGAAATGTACGCCTGTCTACATAAGGTCCCACAGTTGACAGTGCATTGCAGAGCACAAACCAGGCATGAACTCAAAGAAATTTTCTGTAGACCTCCGGGACAGAATTGTTTCGAGGCACAAATCTGGGGAAGGGTACAGAAAAATTTCTGCTGTCACAATGAGCACAGTGGCCTCCATCATCCATAAATGGAAGAAGTTTGGAACCACCAGGACTCTTCCTAGAGTTGGCCAGCTGTCTAAAATGAGCAAATAGGGGAGAGTGGCCTTGGTCAGGGAGGTGACCAAGACCCCATGGTCACTTTGTCAGAGCTCCAGCATTCCTCTGTGGAGAGAGGAGAACCTTCCAGAAGGACAATCATCTCGGCAGCAAACCACCAATCAGACCTGTATGGCAGAGTGACCAGATGGAAGCCACTTCTTAGTAAAAGGCACATGGCAGTCTGCCTGGAATTTGCCAAAAGGCACCTGACAGACTCTCAGACCACAAGAAACAAAATTCTCTGGTCTGATGAGACAAAGATTGAACACTTTGGTGTGAATGCCAGGCGTAATGTTTGGAGGAAACCAGGC
>VUQH01009869.1:1469-12884 GCA_015106775.1 Etroplus canarensis
TCACAAACCCTACACACACACACACACACACACACACACACACACACACACACACACACACACATACACTATGCAATTTTATTGCATTTCCAAATCTAGCAAAATGCAGTAAGCAATATCACCAAGCAATATGTCCTTTGTTTGCTTAAGAAACATAGTTATAGTTTCAGACAGGTTTATGGTTGGTTAAGTGACTATATTAAACATACTTAGGCAGAGTGCTTATGGATTCTAGAAATATCTTCAAAACAGCTCCTGTTGTCAAATGACCTTTATATGCTCTGCCACTTGATTGTCCATAATGGTATGCAATTGCAAATAAAGGTTGTTGAAGGTTGAATGTATTAAATCATGTATGGACACTCTGCTGTGCTTTAAATCAAATATCACAGTAAGCGATACCCTTTTGATTAACATCTAAAAAGGCTGTTTATGCATTTTATCATTTGACTGCAAATTGCCTTTGTTTTGCAAATATTCCATGTAATTGGATGCAGAATAGCCTCTCACTGTAGCAATGGTGTGTTCAGAAAGTCACTTTCACATGATCTTATGTGGTGCGAAGCAGCGGTGTAAGACAGAATCCTTCATTATGCTTCAAAGTCCCATCCAGGACAGTCTTCAGCCATCATCCTCATTATACACCCAATAAGCAGACATCATTCAGTGCCAGCTATTAGCTGTAAGATGGAGGAATGTGACCTCTTCTCAAAGGAAGCGCCCTGTTAATGGACAGTTCAGTTGAATGGAGCCTTTGTATCTGTCATTGTGTCATTATGGCCCGAGCCTTGCCATTGCAAATTCATATTTGTGTGTTTTGATTGAAAGCAAAGGTGCTGTGAGTGAGGATGTTGCACAACAACATGATGAGTCTGGGTAAAGAGATGGGGCAAAATTTATTTTTAGAATAATGGACAACAAAGCAGAAGCCCTTTTTATTGCACCCAAATGTTATTTTACTCGTTAGTCTTTGAGTCGTGTTCTTCCATAATCCAGTTATTCTGTGTATCTTAATTTTCACTGGTGTTAGAAAACAGATGGTCGCTACTATTTTTGTAAACCTATTTTCATGTCAGTGCAATTGCATGTGTGGGTGTACTGAACAGTTGGAGTATGTTAATAACAGCATTTGTGGTAAATAATGATAATTTGAGACTAGAAAGACACTTATGAACATGCATGCTCTTTAAAGAAGGTAATTTACTATATATGTGAGGCTTTAAAGATTACCTTATCTATACACTTTCTACTGTGCAGCATGACATAAAACATTCAGTTCAATTCAATTTTATTTATATAGTGCCAATTCACAACAAAAGTCATCTCAAAGTGCTTCATACTGTGAACTTCAACAATCAGATGATCCCCTGCGAGCAAGCACTTGGTGACAGTGGGAAGGAAGAAATCCTATTTAACAAGTTGAGACCTCTGGGAGAACCAGGCGTAGGGAGGGGCATACATCTGCCTCAATGGATTGGGGGGTGAGGGGAAAGAAAGTAGAAAAAAAGAGAGCAGACAAGGACAATACATACTATGGGAGAGAGAGAGAGAGTGCAAAATTTAATGAAAAGGAGCAGTGTCATATAAATGCACGGTGGCAAGAAGAGGTGGGTGGGGAAAAAATGTTCACAGCATCACGGGAAGTCCCCCAGCAGCCTAAGGGATGGTTTGGGGTTGCCTTATCCAACCCTAACTATAGGCTTCTTTTTTCTTTTTTTTTTTAAAGGAAAGTTTTAAGCCTAATTTCAAATGCAAAGAGGGTGTTGGTCTCCTGGAGACTGGGAGTTGATTCCACAGGAGAGGAGCCTGATAGCTGAAGACTCTGCCTCCCATTCTACTTTTAGAAGGTCTAGAAACCACAAGAATGTCCTTTTTGAAAAATATGGCACTAAGAGATTTTTGAGAGACTGGGGTCTGATTATCCAAGACTTTATATGAGAGCAAAAGGTTTTAAAATTGTATTCTTGATTTAACCAGGAGCCAGTGAAAAGAAGCTAATATAGGGGAAACAGAGGCCTTACAAATTTCTTTACTCTTTTAAACTGGCTCTGATTGGATTCCACTTAGATGTGCTTTACATCTAAACACAGCTTATGTTTTATCTTCTGTGAATTTACTTTGGGATGTGAAATTCTTGAGCACTTTAGCATAGTCTTTCTACCAAAATACAGCCTCATCGTAACAGAGGTAAGATGGAACAGCGTTCATTAATCATCTGTTCAGGCACACCAACAGAAAGACCCTGCTCTGTGTTCCACCTTCCTGCATGCACCCCATGGTTCTTAAAAAGAGCAAATAATCAGCTCCTCAGTCTGAGTGAAATGAGCATGCAGGGAACTCCTCAGCATTCATTTATGTCCATGTTTCATCTTGGAGGTAGAATTTTTTAGAGATTTCTACTTTAAGTGTTATGGTACGAGGCTGTACCTTAATTTCAAAGGATGTTAAGATAAGAAATGGATGTGATGTGGTACAGTGGTGAGTTTAGACCATTTTCAGGGGTGCACCCCTAAATTTCATCTTAACACCCCTAAAAATAACAATAGCAATAACAATGCTTTTAATTTTTATTTTCTGACATCGTCACATACAATGGCAAATCAGTTTTGAGCTTTATCTAGTTGCACTGACTTCACTATAGTGATGAACTTCACAACAGGACTCATTCTAAGCACAGCTTGAGCAGGTTGGTTACCTCTACACTGACAATCTGTTCTTCAACTCGGGGATACCTGATGCCCTGTACAACAGAGGGAGGGTTTGTATGAACTCAAACACTTATATGTAAAAATAAATCTCTTACTAGTTTGCTTCATGCATTGGTGCATGGACTAGCGGCCTGATTTGCAGATGTCTGTATTGAATGATGCCACTTTAACTGTGTTATCATTCAGTGGACTGCCCCATGTGCTTATGATAAATGTTTCCCCATATCTGCTTTGCTACAAACTGCTCTCTAACTTACTCTGGGAAAATTTTGGCCATCATAATTGAGTCTTTGTCTGAAGCTTCATTAACTAAAGGGTCCACCCTAAAACACTTGTATTATATTGAAATTTGTTATTATTCATTCTTAATTATAGACAATAAAGCAACATTGTAATGGGGGGTAAAAAGAATTTATATCCTTGCAAGCAGCATATTACATATTATTACAATAATTATTGCTCATTTTAATAAAAGCAGTAATTAAGCATTGTTTTGTTTTTTTTTTGGTTTTTTTTTTTAAACTTTTAGATTAGCGGTTTACACATTTGCCTCACAAGTGAAAGGTCCTTGGTTTTCCAGCTGCCAACACAAGCCCCTCTCACCAGGGAGGGTTGCATCAGGAATTGCATCTGACATAAAACCCCTACAAAATTACGAATGTGGATTACTCTGCTGTAGTGACCCCTTGGTGGGGAATACAAGGGAACAGCTGATTGTACATTTTTTAATTACAAGGAAATGTATGCACAATATTCTGATCGCGGGCTGAGTCCCCACTAAATGTCTGATCCTAGAATCGCCCCTGGTGCAGTAACTTTACCTTAAACCTTCATACTGGAAGCATACTGGAGCCCTACTTGAAATGCTGGACAACCTCGTATGGCGCAGTACAGAGTGCACATAGTGAAACACACAAGTGAACAGAGGGCGTTTGGTCTATCTGATGACTTACTGATATTTTAAAATGTCACTTTTGGTGCACAAAGAAGGCAAAGCCTTAAGAGTGTTCATGCTTTAGTTCATTTTAACTGCATAACAACACCTAGTCCATGATGACCCCTACAAAGGGAAGGCCATGTTCCAATTTTTGCCCTCAGTGCGGGGCTGCTACAGTATGTGTGTGAATGCCAAGCTCGATGGGTAAAGTTCACCAAGAAATACCAGGAAAACGTACTGAAATGAAGTGCCACACCTTCAAAATAAAGTGCTATGGACTTCCCTGTCTCCTACAACAAATGTATAACATTGGTTAAATAAAATTTCTGCAGGTTTAACTAGTTTTTGTATGCTCAGTATGCAGGCATTGTTTTTAAAATAGTCAGTTTCAAAGGGAACAAGACAAATCCCTACACATCTACTGGGAAGATGAACCAGTAGATGTTTAAATGTTTGGTTTAAAACTCATGGGTGTCCACACAGCGTAATCTCTACAAATAGACATATGCAGATAATATTCATGAGTATGCACATATTGTTTTCTTATTTAAATCATCAGCCTTTAGCCAGTAGTTCCCTAGTGTGTTTATAGTTATTTTTTTTGTTGTTGTCAGATTTCAGATGCATCCCATCAAAGGATCTGGAAGAGCCACAGATATCAGTTTTTTATTATCATCTTTTTTCTATTTACCTGAAATAAATTAATTATTTTAAATTAGGCTAATTTGGTTTCCTGTAGGGCAAGATTCCATCCATCTATATTGTACCTTTGGCTGCTCCCTTGTATTTTCCCAAGGGGTCGCCACAGATGATTTATCTGCAGTGGCAATTTGGCAGAAGTATTATGCGGGATGCCCTTCCTGACGCAACTCTCCGTGGTGGGAGGGGCTTTTGTCCATTTTCTTAACTGCATATCCAATCAGGGTCAGAGGTTGGCCAGAGTCTATCCCAGCAGTCATGGGGAGAGAAGCGGGCTCCACCTCGGAAAGGTCCATCCATCTACCGTATACAGTTCAGGGTCGCAGAGGACGCTGGATGGGGTCAGAGGTGGGCTACACCTCTGACAGGTCCATCAGCTGGCCTCATGTTGAAAGCTGGGACCGGAAGTCCCAGCTTCTTTGTTTGTATCTTGACAGCCGAGCTGACTTTGTGCGCCCTGGAGGTGGCTTTAGGACCTGGCGGAGCTGCTTCATCGCAGCACATGGTCACTACTCATAAGACAACACTCCCTGCCAGTAATTGCTGTGGAATTGATGCCATCCCAGTGCGCGTCTGAGGCAGCAGCGGCTTGTGCCTTTGTCAGTATTTTGATCGCTCTCCACTGTTTTCATTTTAGCGGGAAGCAGCTTCACACTCGGACGCCTCTGAATGGGGGCGAAGTGAGTGGAACTGAACGAGTTGCCTTTGGGATTTCCTAAAGCGCCGGTCACACACTTGATCATATTTCAGGAAGTCGTTTATTTTTGGGGAGGCTCTTGCGCATCAGCTGTTGTCGACCTGTAACTGTATGATGGTTTCGCAGCAGTGAGAGACAGTTGGCCAGTCCTCCTCCGCGCCTGAGCATCATGAACCCCGAGAGCTGGAGCCTGAAGTTTGTTATTTTGACAGCACTTCAGGCTTTAACTGTCCCCTTGTCGGCGTGTGACAGAGTGCTCTCCAGATCTGTGAACGGTAAGAAGCGGACAGGGGGGATCATGCCATATGCCTGGTATGGCATGCTGAAAGTCCGTGCGTAAAAGTGGTATTTCCCCTAATTGTTTCACTCCTGCGTTAATGTTGCATTTAAATATGAAACAGAAGCCTTCTCTGTCTTTTTAAATGAACCTGTTTGCATGTTACTTTGTGCGCTGCGTGTCTTGTATATGTGTGTGTTTTGTTCCATTCATATCTCCCTTTGGGATGCATGTTTTATGAAAGCCTTTGTTAGTAGCTACATCAGATCTGAAGATTTCTAACACATGCTGGGGCACAGTGATACATCTCCAAGTACACAAACTTGCTTAATGCATGCCTTGCTCTCATTCTGTGTGTGTGTGTGTGTGTGTGTGTGTGTGAGTAGCTGAACATGAATTTTTTTTGCTCAAAGTCCACCCAGCGTGTACCTCAGAAAAGAGGAGCTGCTCTATAATTGATGATGCCGAAAGTCTCTTTGGTAATCAGTGGTAGCACTTCAGGCGTTTTGCTGGGGCTTTTTTAAAAGCAGATTCAAAGGCACTTTAAAAATGCTTAGATTTTTTTTAAAATTACTGACCAATCCCAAGGTTACTTTAGTGTCAAATCTAAAATAAAAGTCTCTTTGCCTGTATGAAACCTGCATTATGTGTATCAGTTCCCAGAAGCAAGTGAAAAAGGGCTGCTTTAGGAACATGTTCAACTGTGAAGGTTATTTTTTTATTTTATATTAGTATATGCCTGTCTGCCTGGAGTTGTGACCGCAGCCCTTTGGGCTTGTGTCATCTGAGTCACCAGCATTCTGTGCCCAAGGTGAGATTCAGCAAGGATACCACACACAGTAATTGAAACTGTGGTGAGAGTAAGAGCTGCATTTCAGTAACTTCTAAACACACTGGCAGTCACGACACTCCCTGTGTGAATCTTGGGAATTAATTACCAGCAAGGGCAAATGTGTAAAACTGGGATTGAAGTATAAGGAAGTTGTTCATTTATTCATCAGCAGTTCATCGTCATCAGACATTAGCCTTGATGTATCTTTTCCCCAAGGGTTCAGGCTCATCGAAAACCATCACCTCCAGTTCATGTGGTTGTAACAGTGTGAGGCTGTGTATTGGCAGGATATTACCAGCTTTAGAGTAATTTGGGCCGATGGTGATAAATGATTGGAGGGAGTGGTGTTAACATGTGCTCGCTGCAGCCCTAAAAAAAACTTTGCAGCAATAATTTTCGTGGGTCCAGGTTGAGGCGCTTAGGTTGTTTTTAAAAAAGAAAAATATCAAATATTCACAGTTTTTAGGTTTTGCAGTTTTTATCATGTCGTGTTCATCAAAACATTAGGTTTTAATACATTTGGGGCTGTTGACCAGAAAAAGCAAGCAAAATGAAGATATTACCTTTCATGTTCATGTATTTTTTCAGCCTTACTTAATGTACAGGATTATTGGAATGCCTTCTCATGAGGCTCTACTTCATCTCTGGGCTGTGGACTTCATCCAATCCAAGGCTGCTGAAAAAAGAAGGAGCAGCTCCATGCAATGTTGTGTTTGCATATATATTTAATGACATCCTTCCTTGAACTTGTTGGCTTTCCTGCCTGTCTGTCTCATGCATGTTCCTGTCATAGATGAGGCATCATTCGTGAATGATTTCCTCCCATGAGTTGACACATTTTAATGTCAGTCAGTATTTACGAGTCAGTTGTACTGCTTCAGCCAACATGACTGCCTCTGCCTTGAGCACTGCGTGCAGCTTGCGTGCTGCACCCTCAGACAAATGAAAGCTGAGCTGCGAATATATTTTTGGACTGTAGTAAAACATTCCTTTAACAAACAGTGTCCTCCTCCAGAGAGACATTATCACTGTGATGCGACCCATCTCAAGTCTAAGGGATTTAGTGTCTTTTCAGTATGAATGGATTCAGATCTTCCAGATGAGTTGTTCAGGATATTTAAGACCCAGGAGGCTGGTAAGAAGAATTGGCCAATGTGTGGTTGTGCAGCAAGGCAGATTAATCAACCAGTTGCTGTTCCGCAGTGGGGATATTTGTATATGAGAGGGAAAATGTCTGGACCGTGCTCATGTGGCCTGACCCTACATGTGTTATATTAATTTCTTCAAATCTGCTCTGGACTTATTTGACCTCCCTAACAAACATTTAAAACATGAGCTGAAACCTGATACTGGCTCTGGACTTTCTCATTTGGCTCTCACACCCAGACAGGTCAGAGTTGAGCTCAGCATGTCAGCCCCTGAACCTCTTTTCTCTTGTCTGGTCAGAGAGGTCAGTTGGCTGAGATATCTCTCGCCAGAGTCAGATCTGCCTTGGGTAATTCACATTCTATCCCGTCAATTTTTTTTTTTACCCAAAATTATTTAAAACAAAACATAAAAGTAAATGTTAAGATATACAGTGTAAAAACAGACAAAAACCAAATCAAATTTCACAGTGGGAACACAGAATCATCAATGTCAGTGAGGATATTTCACATAGGGAGTTTCAAATGCATTGTCTTACAACTTGGCCTTTATTTTGATCACAACTACGCATGTGTTAAGTTTCAAGATTGCATATTGCACAGTTTTAATGCTAATGCTGTTTATATGTACGTCTGCTAGAGTTAATACTGGCTTTTAGTAGATAGCTGTACCATTAACCTTTTGGTTACATTAAATATGAAATACAATGAGCATTTAAAAAAAATAGGAGTCCCATGTAATTCCAGAGGAACATACATTATATGTGCAAAAATATTGGGCCCCCTACACATTACACCTATAGGAGCTTTTATGACATCCCGTAGGCATTAACACAGTGTTGGTCACCCCACTGAGGCTGTAACAGCTTCCTCTCTTTTGGTGAGGCGTTCTACAAGATTTTGGAGTGTGTCTGTGGGAATTTATCCCATTCATTCAGAAGAGCATTTGTGAGGTCCCGTGTTTGAGTGTAGGTGGGGACACAAGCCCTCCCATCATTGAAGGGTTGTTTCTGTGCAAAATCTGTGCAAAATTACCTATGCAGATTCATCTGCTGTGGTGACCCCTTGGGGAAATATATGGGAGCAGCCGAAGGTGCATTTATCCTGAAGAGCTGTTGTGAGCACTCATGTTGAACGAGAGGACCTGGCTCACAATCTCCGTTCTAGTTCATCCCAAAGATGTTTGATGGGTCAGGGCTCTGTGCAGGTGTAGAATTTTCCAAAATGTTTTGTTAAGCTGAAGCATTAAGATTTCCCTTCACTGAAACTAACACCATCCACAGATGAAAAACCCTACAGCATTAGCTCTCCTCCACCACATTTTACAGCTGGCACAGTACAGTCAGGCAGGTTACATTCTCATGGTATTTACCACACTTAAGCATAATTTTTTACTCCATAGAACATGTTTTCACCGCTCCAGACTCCAGGGGCAGTGTGTTTTGTAGCACTCCATCCAACGTTTAGCGTTGTGTTCGGTGATATAAAGCTTGCATGGAACTGTTCGGCCATAGAAACCCATGTCCTGAAGCTTCCAGCGCACAGTTTTTGTGTTGATGTTAATGCCAGTGGAGGTTTGGAACTCTCCAGTTATTGAGTCCACAGAGTGTTGGTGACTTTCATGCACTATGCTTCTCAGCACTCTGTGACTTAGGTCTGTAACTTTACGTGATCTGCCACTTTGTGGCTGAATTGCTGTGGTTCCTAAACACTCCCACTTTGTAATAATGCCACTTACAGTTGGTTGAGGATGATCTTGAAGGGAACAAAGTGCACCAACTGACTTGCTGCAGCAGTGGCTTCCTATTGCAGTGCCATGCTCAAATTCAGCGAGCTCTTAAGAGTGACCCATCCTTTCTCAAATTTTTGTAAGGGCAGACTGCATGGCTAGGTGGTTGATTTTATACACCTGTGACAATGGGACTGAATGAAATACCTGAATTAATGATTAAGAGGTGTGGCCCAATACTTTTGACCATACAGTTTACCACACTGTAGGGGAGACATACATGTCTGAGTAGATGCCATATGTACTTTCAGTCATTGTCTTCCACCGATTTTTGAAAAACAGAATTTACTTTATCCTTGCCATCTGCCAGATTTTACTTTACTGTTCTGCCACAAAAAGAAGCAAGCTGCAATATATTTCTTAATGGGCACACATGTTAACAAAAACAAGACAGGTCACCTCCTACCAGCTCCAGTTTCTAACAAATTGGCTGCAATGAAGTTCTGCTGTTGCCAGTTGCTTTGTCTGTGTCTGTCTGAGTTATATTTCATAGGCGGAGCTGTGATGTATTTTTAAGTGAAGCAGCACAAGCTGCACATCAAAAACCCAAGAAAGTTTGATGTACAACCTTGACCAGTCCGGGCTTGTTAAAAGTTTGGTTTGGTTGTTTTTGGTTTTCATATGCCCGTTAAAAATAGCAGTTCTTTTTTTATACCATAATTTGAGCAGCTTAAGCAGATGCCTTAAATTGCCTGTTTTTGTCTGACATAACCCAAAGATGTTCAAATTACAAAGATATAGAGAATTATTAGTGAATCCTTACATTTCTGTAGTATCTGGGAATACCATTAAGGCAAAAAATAATGCATGTGCACAAAATACTAATTTCAGAGCGCAACAGGGAGCATGATTTACCAATTCAAAGGCACAAAGTATTAACTAGAGAGCACCAATTATTCTTTCACTTCATGAAACCTCCCAGGAAAAAGCAAATACTTTTTCATTTTTGTTTTAATTGACTACTTAAATTAACGGAATTGGTGTATATCAAAATTAGTGTTGCATTATTTTCTGAAAATGCACTAATTGATTAACCAAATAATCATGCCAGAACTATTTCGGCTTAATCAAACACTCAAACATCAGGCTTTGTTGCTGTAATCCTTGAGCTGTGTGATTTGTTAGGTAGCTTTGAATGTGCTCCAGACATGTGCTTCCCATGACAGAAAGGACTTCTAGGGAGTTGTAAATTAAATCCATCACAGGAAACATATTAACAAGCTTTCACACAGCTCTGCTCTAGAAGCTAACTGACTCTGACCTTCATTGCTAAGGCACAGTGTCCATGCCAGGCAAGCGAGCACAATCCATGCAGCAGGGGTAGGGGGAGCTAACAGTGTCACCCAGCCGGGGGTGCAACGGCACTGGTTTCTCAGACAAAGTTAACCTCCTGCTGAGCCAAGGGGAAATTTTGCTGCAGGAGCATCTATTTCCCATAGAGTAATTATGTGCTGACATCAGGCTAGTGTGACAGTAAATGAGTTGAGTCTATGAGAGAGAGAGAGAGAGAGAGAGAGAGAGAGAGAGAGAACGAGAACGAGAACGAGAACAAAAGAGCTATTTACCAGTAGAGGGAGCCCAGTGTTAAATGGTTTGGTTATGACCTTAAATACTCTCCAAAAATGTATTCTCCATTAATAACAACCATTAACAACTTCCACGACTGTGGTATTTGTCACATTGCTACCTAATTAGATTTCATTCGAGGAGGCCCTGTTTCCAGATCCCAGAAGATCCCTGTTACCATGATGTCACCTACAGGTTTCTGTGTTTCCTAATGCACCCTCGGGGTGTTGACATAATGACCCCAGACTGGGTGAGTTGTTTACTGTGGAGTCGAGCCAAGATCACCAGGCACTTTTCACCTTTGCTCAACAGCCCTTATGAATTCTGAACTGTGGCTCCATTAACGAACAGGTAACAAGCTGAAGATTTGTCGAAAAAGGGATCGGCAGTTTTTAGCCTCTCTCTTATTCACAGGGATTTAAGTAACAGTTAGTTTCAAAATCAATTAATCTGTGGATTACTTTAATGTCTAATTGTACAAAAGGCCTGAAAATAGAATAGTGACAATGCTAAGCTCCAAGAACTCAAGGTGTGTCACTTTCTTGTTTGATTAATAGGAACGGCGCGGCGATAGCACGCGATAGCACGCAGCGGCCACTTCAGGAGCCACAATGGTGCTTATATTCCCATTATATCCGTGTAATTATCCTTGTTTAGCGCCCGACTCTCAAGTGCATGGACATCAACGGTGTCCATGTTTACAACCTCCAGACCATACTCCAGCTAAGAGACCATGCAGCCACTCACCTTCACAATGAAGTTCTC
>VUQH01009872.1:4696-18749 GCA_015106775.1 Etroplus canarensis
TCTGGTACCTGGCAGACATTTAAAACCGCAGTGTGTGGTTGACCTGGTCCTGGCTGTCAGGCTAAAAATGTACCTTCGGCTGTTCCCTTGTATTCTCCGCAAGGGGTCGCCACTGCGTTTTGAATCCGCGTGACAGGTTGACTGATGAAGTCAGGCAGGAGTCTCCCTGGACTCTGATGTTCACAGACGACATTGTGATCAGCTAGCGTAGGGAGGAGGTGGAAGAGAGCCTGGAGAGGTGGAGGTATGCACTGGAAAGAAGAGGAATGAAAGTCAGTAGCAGCATAAAGGAGAGGGAGGCAGGTGGAATGGTGAAGATGCGAGGAGTAGAGGTATTGGAGCTGGAGATGTCGAGATTTTCCCTAGGAGTGACCAGGATGGACAGGATCAGAAATGACTACATCAGGGGGACAGCACAAGTTGAGAAGTTTGGAGACAAAGTCAGAGAGGCAAGGCTGAGATGGTTTGGACATGTTTCAAGTTTCAAGAAGCTTTATTGTCATTTCAACCACATACAGTATAGCTGACACAGTACATAGTGAGATGAAACAGCCTTTCTCCAGGACCTGGTGCTACATAACATAAAGAATGAATATGATACAACACAGAGCTAGGACTAAGGTTTTTACCTGGCCACATAAAGTGCAAAGTGTGTAATTAGGTGCAAACACTGCAAAAAGAAAAGACAACACAAGAACAAGACACGTAGAGCTGAAAATGTAAGATGGAATGTGAGATGGAATAAAAAATGAAATAATGTACAGAGTAGCAGTGGTTGAGGTAGTCAAATAAGTTATGTGTGTGTCCACACAGGTGAAGATAGAGAGGGACAGAGTTTTGTACAGTTTAGTTCAGTCCTGGGTGTTGAGGAGCCTGATGGCTTGAGGTAAGAAACTGTTAAACAGTCTGGTTGTGAGGGCCCGAATGCTCCGGTACCACTTTCCAGATGGCAGGAGGGTGAAGAGTGTGTGTGAGGGGTCATCCACAATGCTGTTAGCTTTGCAGATGCAGTGTGCAGCGTAAACGTCCATGATAGAGGGAAGAGAAACTCAGATGATCTTTTCAGCTGTCCTCACTATCCGCTGAAGGGTCTTGTGATCCGAGATGGTGCAGTTCCCAAACCAGGCAGTGATGCAGCTACTCAGGATGCTCTCGATGATCCCTCTGTAGAACATAGTCAGGATGGAAGAAGGGAGATTCCTCAACCTCCTCAGGAAGTACAAGCGCTGCTTGGCTTTCTTGGGCTCATGACAAGCCTTTCAAAGCATTTCATCACAGTTGTTTAGAGGAGGGATAATGGATATATTGGACAAAAGATTTTGAAGATGTAGCTCCCAGACAGGAGGAAAAGGGGAAGACCACAGACAAGGTTCATGGATGTCATGACGGAAGGGGAAGAAGATGCAAGGGATAGGGTGAACTGTGGTGACCCCTAACATGAGCAGTCAAAAGAAGAAAAAAGTAATTTGGCAGAGTTTTTATGCTGGATGCCCATCCAGACGCAACCCTCCATGGTGCGAGGCATGGACTTGTGCCCCCACCCGGAATCGAACCAGGGCCCTTTCACTTGTAAGGCGATTATGTAAACCACTACACTGTTTATTTCTCCTTTCAGGATTTCTGCTCGTGTCCTGATCAGCAGCAGAACACCTGCAGTCCGTAAGCTGGGAAAATGGACAAGTGTTCTCTACACAGGTGTAGCGGCTGTAGCTGCGGGAGGCGGGCTGTGTGCTGTGCCTTTCAGAGAGGTGAGTCTGTCCTGACCCATTCCCTTATTGGCCACATCATTAGGTACACTTTACTATCACCGAGTTTGACTGACTTTTGTCTTCATACACATAGCAATTTGGACTAACAGTTTTTTAATCAGTCCATGTGTAGTGTCACATTATAATATAACTGCATAATGAATGCTAGTCTTGCAGCTACCAGTCCCTGCTGCACACAACACACAAAACAGCCAAAGCTGAACTGTTTAGCATAGCTGAGGAAAAAAAATAACGAATGCCACACATTATTTTAACCCTTTAAAGCCAAGTGTTTTTGAGACCTCTTCATCATCACTGTGATTTTTTTTTCCTCTGGAAAACCTGATGTATACAATCAGACGCATGCAGTGTGTGGCTATACGCAGATAAACTCTATAAATGCCGGATTTAGCAAAAATGATACAAATTAAAACTCGTATATGCAAATTGATATTAAAATGTACCTTTTGGCTGTTCTCTTGTGCTCTCCGCCAATTGAAATTACTTTTTTTTTTTTGCTATTTGTCAGAAGGTTCAGTAAACACTCCTGTTTCAAAAAATGTGAATTTTCTTGCAGTTATTTAATGGTTCAGGCTTTACCGGATTAACAGCACAGACATGACATGCTCCCACATGTCCAGGCGCATAAATTGAACATGACGCAAGCAAAAAATATGCCAGTCTCGCAACTCTGACAGCTCTTTAGACACAAGTCAAGAACATACAATGAGCCTATTTACACACAGCTGACTAGACCCTAAACACGCACAATAATTTACCAGCTCAAAAGAGCAGTTTACAAAGCATAACATAACAACATCCTTTTGCAGTCCATGTATTTATGTGAAATTACTCCTTAATGATTGTGTTAAACTGCTCAGCAGCAGCTCTTAATAAGCCAAAAAACTTTATCTTAATCTGTTCCAGTTATAATATTCCAAACATGACTTGGTGTTCGGAGTTTTAGGTGATGCATTTTCTCATTAAGGGCAGTGATGTCTACAATGATCTAAATGTGTGTGAGGACATTCATCAGAGTCAGATGTGCAAGTTTCTGGTGGAGACTAATCATGTTTTTCATCACTACTAGTTGGAAAAAGGTCGCTCAGATGG
Source organism: Etroplus canarensis (assembly GCA_015106775.1). Lineage (NCBI taxonomy): Eukaryota > Metazoa > Chordata > Actinopteri > Cichliformes > Cichlidae > Etroplus > Etroplus canarensis. The sequence continues at coordinate 7,558 of VUQH01009872.1, forward strand.
CCTCTGATATCAGTAAACATGAGGGCAATTGCAGCAACTTCTGTCAAGAGAGGGATGGAGTTCCTTAATCTGCTGGTCTTCCATTGTGCTCTTTTTATAATGGTTTTGCATCATTATGATGCTTGTGACAGCTTATCTGATCCTTTTCTGAATGATGTGCCATTTCCAGGTATTGGTGTTTAGGCTATGAAATATAATTTGATCAGGATGCCTGGTGTTATTTAATGAAAAAAGGGGGAAGAAATCATTATTCAGTGTTGCTACTTATTTGCCACAACTTTCTAAACCATGCATTACTTAGATAAATAGCAATGGCATCAGTGTGGTCTTCTGCTGCTGTAGTCGATCTGCTTCAAGGATTGACGTCTTGTGTATTCAGAGATGCTCTCGTACAAACATTGTAATGAGTAGTTATTTGACTTACTTTTGCCTTCTGTTCAGTTCGAAGCAGTCTGGTCATTTTTCTTTGACCTCTGGCATTAACAAGGCACTTTCACCCAGAGAACTGCCGCTCACATGATATTTCCCTATTGCGGGTCATTCTGTGTAAACTTTAGAGATGGTTGTGCAGAAAAATCCAGTAGATCAGCAGTTTCTGAAATACTCAGACCAACCTGTCTGACACCAACAACCATGTAATGTTTAGAATCCCTTAAATCCCCTTTCTTCCCCATTCGGATGCTCAGTTTGTACTTTAGCAGGCCATCTTCACCATGTCTACAAGTCTAAATGCATTAAGTTGCTGTTATGTGATTGCCTGATTATATATTTGCATTAACAAGCAGTTGAACAGGTGTGCCTAATGAAGTGACAGATAAGTGTATTTGCAGTCCATGACTTACAGTACACATTATCTTTTGTGTCTTTGTTGCAGGTTGATAACCTCTCTCACGACTCCCTAATAAGACGAGCAGCCTCTCTGGTGACAGACAGTTCAAGCACTTTTCTCTCTCAGACCACCTTAGCTCTCATAGATGCCATCACAGAGTACTCAAAAGTAAGTCTGGATTTTGTGGTAAACCATCTCTAGAGTGTAAAAACTAAAACTGCATAGTATGTTATTTATACTAAAGTATGTACTGACCAGTCACAACATTAAAACAGAGTAGGTCCTTCTTTTGCTGCCAGAACAGTTTCTACCCATCAGGGCATGTAGCTTCTGGACATTGGCTGCAAAGTGGGGACTTCATGGATCAGCATTGTTCCAACCCATCCCCTGGTGCTCAATCAGATCTGAGGAGTTTGGATACATCATATTATGTTTTGCTTATTTTTATTTGTTTTATTTGTTATGATTTTACTCAAAATATTTTTTGGTTTCTTGGGTGCAACCCCTTGTTATAACCTCAACAGAATGCAGTTCCAGTCAGTTGGAAAACATGTCCTGATCAAAGCTTGCTTAAAGCAAAAACATCAGCACTTGCAGATAGTGACAGTGTTCAGTACCCAACACTGGAGCCACAGACTGCACAACCACCCAGTACAGTTTTCCACCCATCAACTTACAAATATGAATATAAATGTTGCCTGTTCCGCAAGCTGCTCCTTAGCTTGTTAAATGAAGACTCACCAAATCATTAGGAGTGCTAATTTCCTGCTTAGCTTCAACACATTAAACTGCATGTGAAGATACCTGCAAATCTCACTTTGATCCTGCACTTTTACGGTCTCTGACCACATAAAAATCAACTTTGTGTTCTAACTGCACCTCACTGTTGTTTCTCATAATTCACAAGACATCTTCCCCTTTCATTTTCTTGAAGTATTAGCAACACATTTAAATGATTCACAAATGTAGCAATTAGATATACAAAGCTTCTTTTTTTTACTTTGATATTTCTTTGAAATATGGTTAATACCCTTTTCCTTTCCTTCAGTTAAAGACACACAGAGAGCTTTATTTGATTTTGAGTTCAAAATCATTGTGCCTTCTTATGAATAACAATACATTTTTAGGTTCTCAAGCATAATTATACATTTAATATTCACCAGAAAAGCTGCCCTGGCAAGCGGTAGGGGTAATTTACTAGACTAACATTCTGTCTGAATTTATCACCTACAGTTCTTTAAGCATTCTGACTCCAGAAAGTGATCCTGTGTGATACTCTGGCTCTATGATTGGTCTTAAACAAAAACTGTATTTACCCTTCTTGTTCTTGTTCCAGGCTGTGCACACACTCATTGCCCTACAAAGGCGATATTTAGCCTCACTGGGAAAACTGACCCCTGCAGAGGAGGATTCAATCTGGCAGGTGATCATTGGCCAGCGTGCAGAGGTCAGTCTGTGTTACTCTCTTTGTTTAAAAGTATTCAAAACAAAGTATTTAGGTTTCTATTCTTTATAGATGTGACTGCTGAGTTGTAAACAGGTAAGGGTAGATATATTTGGGTCTGACTTGGGTTTTCTAATTCTCTTTGTCTTGACAGGTTAACGACAGACAACAAGAATGCAAGCGTTTCGAGTCAACCTGGGTTGCTGCAGTGAAGCTTTGTGAAACAGCAGCTGAAACAGCATACACATCAGGTGTGTAGAAGTCTGAGTTATTCGAAATATGTGGTGAAACGGTCAGGATGTAGTGTTGAGGCAGGTTCAACTTCTTGAAACTTTGTACATTGCTGTTTGTGCCTGTTTCTGTTCAGCTGCTGTCACTGTTACACTTTGAATGGTGTACGGATCATTTGCTGTCACTCTGCGAATGGCTGGCTTTTTGCTTTTAAAAAAATAGAGACGATGGACAAGAGAGCCTCCTTAATGACTACACCTAATGACCGAACCTGAGGTGGTGTCGTGTAAGCCTTTGAACTTTGTGTTCGCATTTATGTGTTTTTTCAGGAGCTGATCATGCGTCCATCACAGCAAGGACAAATGTTCAGATGGCCCAGTCGCAGGTGGAGGAGGCTCGAAAACTCTCACTGGATGCAGATAAGAAGCTGGCCGAGACTAAAGTAATGGAGGTTGAAAGGATGGCACAGTATGCTGCCTCCGTAGAGAATAATAATGAGGAAGAGGTTCCTGAGGCTTATCTGAGAGAAGACTGAGACAAACACTCACAAGTATCAGATAACTTTTCATCCTATGGTGTCTTTTTTTTACCATCTATAAAGTACTCTGTTTGGTCATTTGACTATTGTTCAGATTTATGAGTTTACATCTGCGCTTAAACTGCTGAAAAATGAGACACCGCTATAATTCAGAGCCTCTTTCAAGGAATATTTGTTTGATTATTGTCTTTCCAATTTTTGTTGCTTTGTGAATTGACCGGCACCAGCCTTTTGCCTTGTCAGGATTTGTTTGAGCAAATTGGGCTTCTGTATAAAAGGAAGAAACTTTTTGGCCATGTCACAATATAATAAAGTGACTTGTTCACTAGATGACATGTTATTCATACTTTAAAAGGATAACATTCACAGCTCTCTCTTCTTTGTAACATTTTGGTGAAACAAGTAACTGAAATGCTTGTAATTTGTGCAAAAATTGGAGGGAAAGTAGTTTGTCCACTTTATATTGCTGCCAAAGATAACTTAACCATAGGGGTTTCAAAATAAGATGCATCTCAGTCAACTGTATGTGAACAGAAGATCCTTTCTGGTCATCTTCAAAAATGAGCAGTTTTCTAAAATGATCATTTTATTGATACAGCAAATTTGCCTGGACAACTGGCTCACAAACTTCTTCTTTATGCTTTACAATAATTCTTCCATATAACATTTTGTTGGTGTAATTGAATTATATACAGACTCGCATCCGTATGTTCCTGTGAAAACATCATCTTGGAAAATGGTGTTGCCCTGCTTGTTATTTGTATCTCTCTTTTTCACTCAGCAGCTTTCCTTTGCTGCAAATTACCCATGTCTTGATTCTCTTCAGTGGAGCTTTTAGGCCCCCTCATTGTCATCACTTCATCTACAGCAACAAACCTTTCCACATTGTCACTGAACAGGGAAAAAAAAGCCACACAATCACTGGAAAACATTAAAAACTTATGAATTAGGATGGCGTTTAAAATGGAAAACACGGGTGACTTTATAACTGGAGCTTTGTGATTTTTCCCCTAACAAGTTGCAAAGCTATTCAGCTGAGATGGTCAAATTAATAATGTGATGAATGCAGAGTGAACCTATAAATTAGAGTTTCACAAGTCAAAAAAACAGGTATGCTGCCAGGGTTTGAAGCAAAAACCCCTCTTAATATCTTGTATTATTATTAGTAGTAGTATTGGTTTTAGTATTAGTATTTGCTTTATTCCAGCAGATGGCGATCTAAACCCACTGTGACAGTTTTACCTTTTTCAGATTCATTGTATTTACACTTTCATATCTTATCACGTGTGTTTTCTCTCTTTAAGATGCTGCTTATATTTTACTTTTACACTGTCAGAACTCACCTGTGCTGTTTTGTTTAGTGATTAAACAGGAGCCCCAGACTGTCCTGCACACTCTGGTGTAAATACCTACAATTACATATGGCATTTTGTCCCTGAACCAGCATATGCATGTAAAGTACAGCGCAGCTGTTTAAGAATAGATTGAGCTGTGGACACTGTAATTTCTTTGGGTCCTCCCTCTATGCATGTATTAAGAGTTAATTAAATATTGTGGAATTTTAAATCACAATTTAAAGATATACACTGAATCTGCAAGTCTTTTATCAAATCTCCATTATTTAGCTTTATCCATAGTGTATCCACCATAACAGGTACTCTGTTTTAATTGCACATGTACTTTCCAAAGGTCACTGTGTACTACAGAGGTCATTTCAGACAGAGCTCATTATGGGGAAGACCTAGGTGGAGGTGTGTAGCATCAGCAGTGAGGTGACCTTTTCCTGTTCTAGATGGCCAAACCTTGGCAGGGGATGGAACTGCAAGTGGGGCTACAATGGGGGAGGAGGGGCTGGAAGGTTTCGAGGTGTGCGAAGGCTGGCTGACCAGTGTGACTAGTGAGGAATGTTGTGTTTAACAAAGGCTGTTTTCACAGACTGTAAAACCAAATGCCCCAGACAGCCTGTGTGGATGTGCACCCACTGGTCACAGGGGAGGTGGTGCCAGTACAGCATTGCCTGCCTGGAAAAAAATGTAATAGCGCTTAGTGAAAAGTACTTTTGCTGCATAAAACGTCAATGAAGTAACCACAATTACAAAGGTCATGGGCCATAAATGCTCATAAACTATTTAGTGCTACTGAGGGGGGTTTGAGTGTTTATGCAGCGGTATGCATTATGTGAAACAAACCTTGCTGAAACTTTTACCCAAATTGTTGATATCATTAACGCATTAAATATTTGGCAGTATAAAATAAGATGTGAATTATCATCTCATAAAGACGCTGGCCTACTCACTGCACCAACTCTACACTTCCAATGCAAAAATGTCCCAGGAGGGGAGATTGATTGGTGAAAAGGGCAGCACTTTCACCTGGAGATTTATAGCTGTTTGAGGATATAAATAAACTACTAGAGGGTATGAAGGCAGGGGGTACAGTGTGGTGACACATCATGGGTCATGCTTTAATCACAGTGAAGCTGAGCTATAGCGCTGAAAGGAGGAGTGGGTTAAATTCTGCAGGAGATGGAGGCTCCCTGCAGAGTTCACGTCCCCTGATGAGGACTCAGAGCTAATAGAGGCTATGAAGACGTCACTGCAGAATGAAACCGGTGGCTCAACGCAAGCGAGGCACATCGAAACAAGCATTTTTGCTTATCTTCAGTGAATAAATAAGATGTCCGCCTAAAACTGCTGAACAAGCGAGTTTATCAGTTCAAGCTCCAGTGCGTGATAATAACACAGTGCTGCACACAGCGTTGGATTCCTGAATGTGTAAAAGCTGTAATTATCTCAAAGAAAAGAACAATGCAAGAGTGTTTCATTACCACTTTGTTTTAGGACAGTGTAGTTGAAATGTGTCTGTATTCATGCTGATGAGCGCATACTTTTTCAGCGCAGTACCTGCATGTGATTGCTTTGTCCTTCAGTGACTGATCTCCTGGGATTTATATTAACTTTCACATTAACTTCCATGTTTCCCTGCAGTTTTAGTTTAGTGCATCTGTAACTGACTTAACATTGGTAAGCTATTTTTTAAAACATTTATATGCACCATTCAGGCCTGGTTAATGGTACAGCAATGATTGCAATTCTCTTTTGTGTGTGGGGAGGGGTTTAGTTTCATGTTCCTTTTTTACTTGTTAAAGGACTGTGGTATACTATATACAATATGGACAAAAGCGTTGAGCTATCTGCATATTACATCTATGAGAGCTTTTTTGATATTCCATTCTAAATCCATAGGCATTAATATGGAGTCAGTTTCTCATTGCAACTCTTCTGGGAAGGCTGTCTGTAAGATTTTAGTGTGTGTCTGTAGGAATTTTTGCCCATTTATCCAGAAGATCATTTGTGAGGTCAGACACTGATGTTAAATGAGACGGCCTGGTTTGCAGTCTCCATCTTAGTTCAGTCCAAAGATACTGGATGTGGTTGAGGTCAGGATCTGTGCAGGCCAGTCCACACCAAACTCATCCAAACATTTTTGTGGACCTTGTTTTGTGTACTGGGGCACAGTTATGCTGAAGCAGAAAAGGGCCTTCCACAAACTGATTCCACAAAGCTGGAAGCATAGCATTGTTCAAAATGTCTTGATAAGCTGAAGCATTAAGATTTCCCTTCACTGGAACTAAGGGGCCCAGGGCAACCCCAGCAAAACAGCCCCATAGTATTAATCCCTCCTCCACCAAACTCAACAGTTGGCATAATGCAGTCAGACAAGTAATGGACTCTTGTGATTTGTCAAACTCAGACTCATCCATCAGACTGCCAGGTAGAGAAGCGTGACTTCTTCACTCCACAGAATGCATTTCCATTGTTCTAGAGACCAATGATAGCATGCTTTACACCACTCCAGCCGATGCTAGGCATTGTGCTTGGTGATATAGGGTTTGCATGCAACTGATCAATCATGGAAACCCATGCCATGAGGCCTCCGGTGTACAGTTTTTGTGCTGATGTTAGTTAATGCCGAAGGAAATTTAGAACTTTGCAGTTACTGAGTCAGTAGAGCATTGTTGAGTTTTACACACTATGTTCATCCTTTATATGGTCTCCCATATCATGGCTGAGTTGATTTGGTTCCTAAATGCTTCCGCTTTACAACAGTACCACTTACAGCTGATCGTGGAGTATCTGCAAGGAAAGAAATTTCATGAAGTAACTTGTTGCAATGTTGGCATCTTATTACAGCACCATGCTGGAATTCAGTGAGCTCTTTATAACAACACATTTTTTCAAAAATGTTTGTAAAGGCAGACTGCATGACTAGGTGCTTAACGTTGTACCCGTGGCGATGGGACTGAGTGAAACACCTCAGTTCTGTTATTAAGAGGTGTTTCATTCAGTGGTTTTCTCCATATAGTGTAGGCTCAGGATGTATATTTCTCTATTTTAATTTCATTAGGGAGATTAGAGTGAATAAAGTGATTGATTGAACTTGCAACATTACTCCAAGAGCATTCACAAATGTGTAAAGTGAAAGCAGCATTTATATCAGCTTACAATTTGAAACCTGCTCGTGAAAATGTGATCTAAAAATAGGCTGGGTCTGGTTGTTCAAGAGGGGCTGCAGTCTAACCAGCAGGTTGCTGATTTTTATCTCCGCAATACCCGTGGCACCTGCTTGAAAACATCTGCAGTATGTCCTTAAGCAACATGATGAACCTTTATCTGTTCAGTCGCTGCTGTGAAGATGATAATCATGCTTAAAAAGTAAATGGTTATTTGGGAAATAAATGGTTTTGCGTGCTTTTAATGCCTGTTTTCACAAGAAGGCCCTTAAAATGGGGGGATTCCCCACTGATTCAAATATGATTTCATTTTGTTCCTTTTTAAAGACAGAACAACCACAAAAACTATTTTATATGTTTCTATACTGTCTCTCCCTCTTTCTGTAAGAATGTGCATTCCAGTGTTAAATTGTGATCCTTTCATATTATTTTTATTGAATTAGTTGTTCAAACAGTATCATTTTGAAAAAAAATCTTAATTAAGGTAATTATCAAAAACTTTTTCCAAATGATAATCAAGTTTCAGGCCTGTCTAACAGCAAAAGTCCTTTCTAATGTACAAGGTGTTCCAAAAAGATGAACCCAATTTGAAATCACTGTATCTCTGCAACAAAGAACTGCTTGTGAATGAAATGTTGAACACATGAAAGGGCAGGGCATAGAGTTTTAAAATACCATAACTAACCATTTGTAACTTTATGTAATTGTCCCATGTTGCTTTCAAGAAATATACTGCACTAAAATTGGGTCCATCTTTTTGAAACATCTTGTATTAATATACAGTCTTATGAAGGGGAGTCTAGATGTAAATGTACAACTATTTCATCAGTCATGGATATGAAAATGTTTGTGAGTCCCTCTACTATTTCTGCTGTTCCTACAATAACAACAGCTACCACTGCTACACCTAGTATTATAATAAAACGTGAAAATAATTAGGCAGTCTGGAATTTGAGATTTTTTTTTTCTATTCCATCACTGACAAAGTTTCTGATAAGTCCCATATTTTTGCAATCCAAACATATATAGCAACAGATATGTTATATGACTCCAGTTTGCAGTCAGTCAGGGATTACATGAAGAGACAGAAGATATGGAGATAGCCTAAATCCAGTGAAAGACTGTGGCAAGTTTCGAGCACTCATGTGCCTTGAAAAGAACAACCGGTACTCTTCAAAAGATAAAAGACTGCTTATACCAAAAAGTGCTATTTTCATTCCCTGTTCAACTGCACTTTACATGAAACCAATTGATTAAAACAGATCCAGTGTAGTATTTTTGAAGGCATCCTCACTTTACTCTAAAAATGTTAAAATAAACTTTATATTTTATATATAAGGTTTAAACTAACTGAAATTATAGTTTGTATTTCCAAAAAATAAAAAAAATTGAAAAATAAAAATAGCGTGTCTTCAGTTCAGCTTTTGGATAAAACATATCTTATCTGTTCGTAGCTCAACTCATTTTATCTGATCCTGTTATCAGCCAGTTTGGACCGAATTTTCAACATAGTCAGCATGAGGGGGCTAAGATGGATACGATATATGAGTAAAAACATTATAAAAAGTTGAGGATTATAAGGAGTTTGGCTCTCAAACTCCAAAAGCTTACTGGAACCTATCCCAGCTGTCATCAGGCGAGAGGCGGGGTACATCCTGAACAGGGCGCCAGTCTGTCGCGGAAATGCTCATTGTCTGCTGGCTGAGAGGGCAACAGAGGTGGTACCTCTGTCATTACAACCCCATGGCCTACATGCAGGTCTCCTGTGGCAGTCACTGGCCCCGGCCCGCTACAAGAACCTTTCCAAAAGCCCAGCACATATTTTGGACTGTAGGAGGAAACTGGAGTGCCCTGAAGAGAACATGTAGACTCCACATAAAGAGGCCCAAGCTGACCGGCTGGTGGATTCCAACCCCAGGCCCTCTTGCTGCGAGGCAACAGTGCTAACCACTGCGTCACTGTGCTGCCCACTCAGCTATGAATATTGCCCACTAATTCATTTAAGAAATTACAATACTCTTGTAAACAGTGTTCACATTGACAATAGACTGGACTTCATTCAACACACAAAAGTCCTCTAAAATAAGGGCCGGAGTTGGTTCTATTTTCTGAGACAACTGAGGTCTTTCAATATCTGCTGGGTGATGTTTCATGTTTTTCTTGATGTTTTATGAGTCTGTGGTAGCCAGTGCCATTCTCTATGCTGTGGTGTGCTGGGACAGCAGACTGAGGGCAGCGGACACCAGAAAACTCAACAAACTGATCCACAAGACAAGTAACATTGTGGGTGTGGAGCTGGACTCTCTGACGGAGGTGTCAGAGAGGAGAATGCTGTCCAAGCTAAAGACAGTATTGGACAATCCTTCACACCTTCTCCATGACGTGCTGGACAGGGACAGGAGCACGCTCAACAGCAGACTCATCCCACCACAACGCACCACAGAACATCACAGGAAATCATTCCTGCCTGTGGCAATCAAACTTTACAACTCCTCACTTTAACATCTGGACTGTATATCTTATGGCCATATCTTATATATGTATATATATATGTATATATATATATATATATAGTACTGTTTTAACTTTGAGTGTCAATGAGACATATGTCACTTTTTTCATAAAGGTCTATAACTGGGGGCAGCAATGGCTCAGTGTGTTGGAGGACTCGTTTGGGAACCAGAGGGCTGCTGAAGGCCACCGGCCCAAGTCCCGCCCAGACACAGTGGGAATCCAATACCCACCAGCTCAAGACCCCACCCTGGACCCATATGCGTGGAGGTGGACTAGAGGCCGAAGAGATGTCGACCCACCCCCTGAGCATTGCCGAGGTGCCCCTGAGCAAGGCACCGAACCCCATGCATTCCTCCTTGGCACCTGCAATGGGCAGCCTCCACCATTGCATGTTGCATGTAAAAGTGTGTGTGTGTAACAACTAACAATAAGAGTGTTGGTGATTTGGAATTTCCCCATCTGGGGATGAATAAAGTTGCTTGTTTGTTTGTTTAAATGTTCATTTTCATTTTTCTAAATCATATTTATATCTACTATTTTAAAATTTTAACTTTGTCTATGTGGCATTGCAACTTTTACATAAAGGTTTGTACCTTTTCATTTTCTTATCATTTATATCTATTTCTATCTAATGGAGCATCTGTAACATAAGCATCTTCCCCCCCAGGGATTAATGAAAGATTCTGATTACATGTTTAAGTTCTGAACTTGTGTAATTGAAGTTCTTAACTGTTCTTTAATCAAGAACTGTACTTTATTAATCCCGGGGGAAATTTGGACCAAGCAGCCAATAACATACAGGCACAGGTGTATTTTCAAAATGGGGAATTGTATTTACCCCAAAAAGGACAAAAATATATTAAAATCACATAGTCACCAAAAATAACCAAATCTAAGAAATAAATGGGCCCGTAAAAAAGTCAACTAAACAGAACTCTACTCAAAAATACGACTTAACAAAACAACATCTTAACTCAAAAACCTCACCTCCAGAAATCTTCTTCTTCTTCTTCTTGTAAATTTTATTTGCGGTTGGCAAACAGAGTCCATTACCGCCACCAACTAGTATCCCGTCCACCCGTATCATCCCTGTGCAGGGCCCACGACCCTGGCGTCATCAGCC